>PVIR01004734.1:0-76817 GCA_004026965.1 Petromus typicus
ATTTCACAGACTGTGCTTTTAAGAGGGTCAATCTCTAAATTAGAAATCCATGATGTTTCTATTACTTGTGTCCAGGACGGCAGCCTGGACATGGCCCCTGTGGTCTGTGCTTCTGTAGCCAAGTTTACATCACACTTAAGGACTTGGCATCACATGCCATTGGCTGGTGCTATCCTGGGACTTGTGTCTTTGGAAAGTTGCCGAAGCCCCTGTGCTCATTCCTTGGAGCTTCCCAGCCTTCTCACCCCTGCTGTGCTTCGCAGTGAGGTTGTTTAAGAGCGCATCTCTGACGGGCTCTCTCAAGTCCAGCAGCTGCATTTCTGCTCCTTCCACCTCCCAGTGGGATCTCATCGAAGCTGCAAATCATATCATTTCTACAGAAAAGGAGCCGTCCTTCCCAACGCTGCAGGCTCATTATGGTAATTCCAGAGCATAATTCCAGCTCCGCCTTCTACGTACAGACACCTGCATTCCCTGCCAGCTCTTAGGGCTGAAGCTGCAGCCTGGGGCTTCTGCCTTCTTAAACACATAGGAGCTGGTCTCGTGGCTGATGCTTCCTGTATCTGGGAGGGGTATTGTCTGGCTTCAGGGCCGTGGTACTTCCTCAAGACCAGCTAGGAGCTCTAAAGGGTGTGTTCCTGTAGAAATTCCTAAACAATGAGGGACAGGGTGGCCAGATAAACACTCCAGCATCTTTCCCCCAGTGGAAAGAGAGTGCTTCGCCCAATCTCTCAGAGGACTGCACACGGGAATTTGCCTGTGCCTTCCACGGACATGACCTGCCAGGGCAGGAACTCTGCACTTGACCTCCTTCCTTGCCCTGTCTCCAGACTCCTGTCAGATTCTTCCTGGAAACCACTTCCATTCTGACCCTTGTGTCAAGATCTGCTTTGGGAGACCTCACACAAATACAGAGAATAATGCGCCCTTAGTTGATCTTTCTTAATAACTCAGTACAGATATCTCCAACAAGTTCAACCCAGCACAGGGCACCTGGAGACTCTTTGACACAGAGTCACAGTTAATGAATTGTTCATTGTTCTCATTTGGTTTTTGAAATGCTTTATTCCCTCAAATTAAATAAGATACGGTCGAAGACAATGAAATACTGTCTTTTGATTAGTCCTTAACTGTGATTTATTTAGACACAAATTCATTCATGCATTTCTAAACTTTAGAACCAAAATTAATACATTGTAAAATGATTTCTCTTATTATATTAAATATGTTTCTTTCAACTACTTTCAGTTTTCTTTATGGAAATTGTTTCATGAATAAAATTCAAATATGCAAATCTTATATCACTTTGTACAGAATTATAAAAACAGACAGCATTCACGTCATATATCTTCTTTATACCTTCTGAGACATGCCATTACCAGCAGCACTGATGCATTTTTTTTTTCAGAAAAATAAAATTTTGTTGGAAAAAAATGATAGAGTGTTTTCAAAGTAGAAGGTAAGCTTTCTAGACTCGACCAGTTTCTATAGCCAGGAATTTGGAGAAGTCAAGGGCTAACTGTGCAAGCACAGAAGGGCCCACACTTTGTGTCATTGCTACTCACAGTCTGACATTTGAACTGTCCACAGCTGTGCAATGTGTGTGATGTGCCCCCCCACACACACACACACTTGCCTGCAGGATACACTTCTCGGGATGCTGCCAGTGATACCCTCATTTTAAGAGAGAGGACACTGCTTCTCAGAGTGGTCAGCTCACCAGTGTGGCGCGGCCGGTGGCTCCTCCGAGCACGCTGTGATGTCTGATCACAGTGCAGACAACGCGAGAAGTTCCTTTGGCGCTCCATGGAACGTGGAAGCCTCTTTTACATGTCACTACTGTCCCTTGAAAAGGGAAGTGGCCTCCAACGTGTGTTTAGAAGAGTTTCTGCTTCACAGACTTGTTGATCTGTGCGTTTCACTCACCATGAATCAAGTTTAATTGTTTTCTGTATGGTTCCCCATGGCCTTGCTAAACAGTGGATTTAACGGACTCATTCGTCTCGTGTTTCCCTTTCCAGTAGCCAACTGCTTTTAAATGGGAAGCTAAAGGGACTGAAGAGAAATAAAATATTTTGGATAGAGTATTTACAGGAAACAGCAGTGGTAATAAAGCAGTATGACAGTACAAAGAGTCAGGGAAAGCCACTGGGGCTCCAACCCCGATGCTCAGGGTTCACTGTCCAAAGAGGATAGAAATGAACAGCCAGGAGATGAGGAAAAGGTGGGGAAGAGACAGCAGGAACTGACGTCGTGGTCGAAAGGCGGCAGCCCCTGAGACGCGGGAGGCTCTGCTCCAGCCATTCGCGCTCGCTGAGGTCAGGGGCCGCTGCTGTGTGCGCGGCGTGGACGGAGGAACGCATCCGATCCCAGCACACACACTGCTATTCTGTTCAGCCATTTCCTGCATTTAGTATTTCCGGTCAGGGAACCGGGAGAAAGAGACAGAAGGAAACCGTGCAGGAGGCGTGGACCGCCTCCCATTTCCCGTTCCCAGCGCCTCTCGGTTGAGAGATCGAATGTAATGCGTGTTCGCTTTGTATTTTCCTGAGTCATGATTTCACTTTTAACTTTAACGCTACATCAAAGCATATTTTATTAATAATTCCATGAGCAATCCTCACCTCCTGAGAACACACAAAGCGAATGTAACGAGGGGGCCTCTGACCACCCTGGGTGACGGCCCAGTGTCCGCTTCCCACGCTACGAAGTGAAAGTCACCTTCTCCAAAGGACGAAAACTGCAGAGGCTACGCAGAAGAATGGCTGGCCCGGTTCTGACTCTACACTGTTAGTCACAGCTTGGAGACCGAGAGGGTCTCCGCCCTCGGCTTTGAGCCTCGACGCCTCCGGTGGACCTGGGCGGGCAGCAGTGGCGCGGGCGGTGGGCCGGCCCCGCGGGGCGCCCCCCGACTCAGCCCAGCGCGCGCCGCGCTGGGGGACGCTGGCTGTTTAGTTTTCAGTTGTTCCTCAAGCAGCTGTTTGTTCGCTTTTTCGGAAAGGACGAGGCGCCCCCATCGTGGGTCACAGGCCGGGCATCCTCGCCGGTCACCCCAATTTGACCCACGCGTCCAGGCCACGGCAGGGCCGCGTGCGGCCTGGGCTGCAGTCGCAGATTCAAGAGCGCTGATGAGCCCGCCCCGTGGGACCACGCGGTGGCTCACTCCGGGCAGGCGGCCCGAGTCGGGCAGAGCGGGGCTGCTCCTTCCTGAGCCCCGCACTTTCTCTCCTCTCAGAGAGACCCCGGTTCTCCTCCCCCTTCACTGACTGGGACCCTCGCTTTCCGCCCTCACTGTCTTGGGCGCAGGGAGAAGCTGCCTGTCCTCATCGCATGTTCCACGGCAGGGGCCGCAGCTCACCGAGTCTGTCTGCTCCAAGACATCTAGAGTCGGCTTTGCCGCGGCCGTGCCTCCCATCGACTGCCCACGTGGTTTGGAGGATGCGGTAGCAGGTCCCAGGTAGGCTCTCAGATGGAGTTTTGTAGAAGCTCCGACTCAGAAATTTAACAGGCCTGTATTCACAGTCACACGGCGGCCTTCGACTCGGGCCCTGCGTCTTAAGAATCTGCGTGGAGGACAAGAGCCAACGTGTGGGTTAGATTTCTTTCTTTACATGGAAGTGAGCCCGTACTGTTTCGGAATCAAGTCACTTTTGCGAGCTGTTATCTTCCTTTAACACTTCCCAGGATGCTCATTAATGTTACAGCTTGACTCACTGACGTATTACCTCGTCTTCCAGTTGGCCCTAGATTTTCCTGTATGCGAAGCTTTTATCCAGGGAACTAGACCTAAATTATTTAACAGTCCCAACATCAGGCAGTTCCAGGCCCTTCAAGGGAGATGGACAGAGGGCAGCACAGTCACTGTGGCGAGGACTGTGTTCAGTACGCCTCCACTGCGATGAACGGGCCCTAGAGCACCCTCCGCCGGGTGAGCTGTGGGAGGAGCACGCGGGAGGAGTCGGGAGTGGAGTCTCAGCTGTGGGAACTGTCAGGACTCAGGCAGAAAAGGGAGCTGGTCGTCTGGGGAAAACCGGACAGCTCTGACCCGGCCAGTGACATCCGTGTGTCAAACTTCGTCAAGGACTGTTCTTGGCCCTGACATCACACAAGAAAAAGCTATGCCCATGTGCTTGCTTCCTTTGATCGCAGAAGCCGGTGGTTGAGACTGAGCCTGTGAGTGAAAACCTGAAATATTTACTGTCCAGCTCCTTGTAAAACAAGGTTTGGTGCACAGGTCTGTAGATAGAGAATGAAGCCTCCCGAAGGTGGCCAGGGAGAGCCGGTGGGTGTATGAAGGAAGAGGCGGATTGTGTCTACTGTTACTCTGTCGCCTGCCTTCTCCTGCTGCAGGGGCGTGAAAGTCTCTCCA
Organism: Petromus typicus; assembly: GCA_004026965.1. NCBI lineage: Eukaryota > Metazoa > Chordata > Mammalia > Rodentia > Petromuridae > Petromus > Petromus typicus. The sequence goes on from PVIR01004734.1 coordinate 4,370, forward strand.
GAGCCGAGCAGTGCGAGGAGAAGAGAGCACCTGACGCCTGCACAGCTCTGAGAAGGAGACAGAGCTGGCTCCAAGGTGAGCAGGAAGCACGGTTCCCTCAGAATGCGACAACCACTGGGAACTGTGGTGAGGGCTCATCCTCTAGTGACAAATGCTTTTATACCACTGCATTTGCCAGCCGAACTTGTTCCCGGGGACACTGGGCGCTGAGCCTTCCTCACAGTGTGAGGGCACTGGGTGGCAGCTCAATCTTGCTCTCTCTACCCTGCCTTAGAAAGAGCCCAACCTGTGCTGCTTTCTCCTTGGAATCCGTGGAGACAAACACACACTGCAACAGACCCTTCCTCGCCAGCCCAGCAGAGTCCCGGGGGCGGCTCTGCCTTGCTGCAAATCAGTAGACCTTGTTTTACTAGAACATTGGCTTCCACTAGGAGCCCCATGGTGGGGAGTCCCACCGCTGGTGAAGAGCGAGGTTCAGAAAGGCGAGAGCGTGAGTGTCTCAGAAACACACGAACTCGTTTAACACATATTCAAAGCATACGTGAGTATCGGTGAGGCTATGGAGAAGGAATTAAGGAAAAACAGGAATGCATGTCAGGACAGATACAAAGCTGGTTAATGTGCATCAGGACATAAACTGCACAATTTAAGATTATTTGATTTACTGCACATAAATTATTTGTACCTTTAATAAGAAAAAATTTATTTAGTAGTCCTAAATCATTTAATAATTCCAGCATTATGCAAATTTGTATTATTTAAAAAATGCTGACAAATGGAAAAATTGTCTTTGTGGCAAGAATTTTGTTTAAAGTCTCTTTATTCTCTGAGTTAGCCTCTGTCTCCATAGAATTATAACACCCAATAAAGTATAAATCCCAGAAGAAAACACAAACATTATTTGTTTAATAATCTCTTCTGCTTTTTTAAAGTTTCAAGTATTTTCTCTCAAATAATGCAATACACAGTAGCAGGGAGCAGAGAATATCTCCCACTTCTGAACAGAATATTGAAGGAAGCTTCCCCTTATAAACTTTTGTTGCTTTTAAACAAACTGGAAGATCCCTGGAGCATTAACGAAACTGTATTGGTGTGGACACTGTTGCAGATGCTCTGCTTCCTGCTCTGCCCGGCCTGAAACTAAGGCTGGATCTCACTGCTAACCTTAAAACAGCAAACAGGAAAATTCTCCCTTCATGGGCAAAAGCTTCAATAAAGGCAAGTCAGCCAAATGTCTGTCCTCAGCAGATATTTCAAGAAAGTCTGTAGAGCACATGAGAAAGACAGGAAAAACAGACTATAACACCTATTTTTTCTTCAGGGAAAAAAATCTAACCTTTAGAAACAAATTTGTGTTCTCCTAGAGATTGGAGAGGTGAATGTATCATGAAGTAAGAACCAGACACCAAGAAAAAGAGACAGAAAACAAAACAAAACCTCCTAGACATTTAAAGTCTATTTCCAAAAGAAGACTCGAAAGAAAATATGAAGAAAAGATGAAACATGCCCATAAATGTAGAGCAAAACTCCAGAGAAATGTGGTATATCAGAGAATAATGAGACAAAAAAGGCAAGTCCAACCCATATCTAAGGCAACTTTAAGAGACATGGAAAAGCAAAGAGGGAAAAAGAAGGTACAAAGTAATGTTAAAGAGAATGTTTTCAAAGCTGAAGGTCAATAAGTATCTCCAAACCAGCACGATAAACTTACAACACTTAGTTTTCTGCTTCGGCTGGGAATTGGAAAGCTGTTTCTTCCCCAAGAACAAAACTAGAAGAATGGTGATGTTGCCAGTTCCGTGGACCCATCCGGAAGCTGGGGCTGCAGACAAAGCATAGGACAGGGCCCCAAACAGTCTCAGGGACAACACGAGTTCAGCTAGAGATTTCAGAAGTTGGTAAAAGCGAAATTGCTAGAAACTACAAAATATGAAAGCACAGGAGCTCCAGGAGCTTCAGTTGTGCGATTTCACACGGACTCCACAGACCAGCTCTGGACACACACTAAAAATTGCAGCAATAACAGATTCACGCAAACTTCACTCCACAGGGCAAACCTGGGGCATGAAAAAAAAACAACAACAAATCTTGTCCCGGGGGAGGAGGGGGGCGGGGAATGACCCTGGCCCAGATCATTAAAGTTCCTTGGTGTTGGGTGAAGAACAGGGTCACTGGGAAACCTCTCCCCAAGGTTCAGGGACATAAGCATGTGTGGGAGGAGGCAGGAACCAGACAAAAAAAGTTTCCTGGGTTGGTACCATAAAAGGTAGCTCCAAGAAGCAAACAGTGTTAGTCCACCAATATGTGAAGAGAAAGGAAAATAAAAATAAGCCCTCTGAACAGGACACGGGAGAAAGAAAACCGGAAATAAAACAGATGCGTGGACAAAACCCTTCACAGCTCAGCCTCCTCCTGCCCTAACAAAACTGCGAGGAAATCAAAGCTGATGTCCAGGGAAGGAGCCATAGAACTTCCAGAACCCAACCAAGTTCGAGTGCTGCGTAAACTTATCCGCCCCGCACAGGTAGGGTCTGGCAAAGGGAAATGTGCCTGTCTCCAGGCTTACCCACACAGAATGTTAGCTCTTAACAGAAATAAATGTGAGGTGTTCAGTAGTTAGAGGGTGAAACTACTATGAGAAAATCAAAGCAACAGAACCACCCAGACTGGGGCTTTGGAGTCGTCAGAGGCCTCCGGAGTAACACAGAGTACTCTGTGTCCTGAAAGAGGTGGGCCACGCAGCAGGACAGGTGGACATTTAAGAGAAAGAGTTAGAGGCAAAATAAATACCTAAAGGTAAAGGTCCTGGAATTTTCTAGAAACGAAGGAACTTCCAAAAAGCTGAGAAAACTCCAAATATAACATACAAAAAAAGGCACACATACACCACCGATACAAATCAAATTTCAAACACTAAAAATCATAAAGTCTTCAAGTAACAAGGGAGGAAAAGATATCACGTGAAGGTTAAAGTGAGGGACACCGTGGACTTCTTGTTATGAATTATGCAACCCAGATCATTACGGCATGACATTTAAGGTGTTGAAGACACAGACAAAAATTGTAAACCCACAATTCTGTAACAGTGAAAATAAATATTTTTCAGACAAATGAAGCTAAGAGAATTTAATACCAGCTGACCAGCACCACAAAAAGTATTATAGGAATTCTTCACACGGAAGAACTCTCTCTACTACCAAGCCAGACAGAAACTTGATCTGTGTACACACACGAAATTAAAATCTCCAGAGATGATCACGGTAGGGATAAAGAGAAGGCATTTTGCTCTGACTCTAAATCACTCAAAAAGACTCCAAATTAGGTCAACACTCACTTTTGTGCATGCGCTGCTGAAGTGAGCACAACGCTAGCTTTTGTAGAGTTGATAGTAACTATTTCAGGCCTGGTCCCGTGTTTCCTGGGGCAGCCATTCAGAAGGAGCCATTGTCTGTGTGATAACACATGATTGTGATATGTGCCAATAAAACTTTATCAGCAAAACAGACCACAGCTTCCAGTTGATCCATGGAATCCAGTTTGCCAACCCTCGTTCCAAAGGAGAATAACAGTTACATATTGTGACTATTCTACATTTAGACAAGAAAATGTGTGGCACCAATACTACCAGAGGTAGAAGAGGAGAACTAAGGCTGCACACACACAAGCTTCTTGTACAGTTCTAATGAAAATATGGTGTAGCCTCTAAAGTGGGGTTTATATAGTATCAGTGTGGGCTGTAAATCAAGAGCACAGTATTATTTGAAATTCGGTCAACTGAGTATATTTACTGTTCACACCCAAGGCTTTCTAGTCTCTTAGAAGTCAGATCAGTGTTTCTGGCTAACAGAGGTGGAGACAGAGTTATGAGCTCAGGCATCACTCAAACTTCAATCAGAGGCAGGATAACACAAATACTAGGTCATCTACATAAATGTGCAGTTTAAATAAATTCAAATGTTTGGCTAATGACTGGAAAGAAGCAAGTAGCTGGTCTTTCTCTCAGCTTTTTCTCAGTAGACTTTCCCTAGTGGGTGAAGCACCAAGACACACGCATGGGATTGTCCGGCTGGGAGGAAGTAGGGTGTTGATTTTGAGATAAACCTGTGATAAGAATTCTGCATTACTGGGAGCGTCTTTGGTCTTACACTGGAAGTGTTTGTGGATATATGTGTTGCTCAGTGAGACACCTAACTCAAGTGAGTAACAAGTATTAGTTGCTTGGTCTTGGTGCAGGTTCAGCACAGGTGTGGATGTTCGTGTGTTAGACAAATGTTAGAGTGAAAAAGATTGAAGTCTACAAGGCACCAAGCACCTCTAAATACAAGGATCATTAATGACTCACACAGCTCATCTCTTTATAAGGGTCTCTCTTTTAAACAAAAACTTGGTGTAGAAAAAGTAAAAGAAAATCTCCCATGGTTGCAAAAGTCACAGTGAGACTCTGTCTTCTCCTAAACACCTTGAGGAACTCAGACGCATGTAAGATGGCGGCCACACTGCTCTGCCCCTGAGCTCTGACAGCAACAGATAGCTCTCTGAGTAAGAGTCTCAGTCTCGGTAAGTTGCAAGAAGTCTTATTTGTCCTGAACACAGCCTCTTGTCCTTCAAAAGAGCTCCAAAGCAGAGCTTTCAGATATCATTTTCTTTAGCTCATTTGATGTTTCTGAAAAGCCTTACATGGGCAGGAACACTGTGGAAATTGATACCAGAGATAAATTCCAAAGAAGTGTCAGCATTGCCAGTGAAGCCATGGCGCACAAAACATGACCATCTGATAGCACCCAAAGCTTTTCTCCACTCTTAGAATTCATACAAAGAGGGCTTAATTAGCATGCCTGGCTTGTAGATCTCATAATCACCATGATTCACAGGTTAAATTAAAATGAAAAGCACTACACAATTGCTCAGCTGTGGAAAGAACACAGCTGTAACCAACAAAAAGAAACACAAGCAGGGAGTCGGGAGAGAGGAGCAAGGGCCTGGGCGTGCTTGGCTTTTCCTCTTCCTGTTTCCAAGTTCTTTCCTGCACCAGCTCAAGGACATCTTTCTCCCTTCAACCAGGAAGTGGCAGCCAGATGTTTGGAGAAGTCCACAGTCATTCCTAAGTTTTCGGGAACTTCTTCAGTCACTTTCTTATCAGGCTGATGTGCACCAACCCTGAGTGTATCTCTACCAAAATTAACCCTGAGAGACTAGAGCCAACTTTTTAGTATTTTTGTTTCACTTTGCTTTGATTTTTGGTTTCCTGATAGCATAAATTCATTACACATATTCAGATTATTGCTAAGTGTGGAAATGAGTAAGAGAAATGTAAATTCAGTTGCCATGAGTTTACATATAAACAGCAATCTGGGTCTAGCCCATCAGTAGTGCAAACTTCGGATCAGCTATGTAGACAAGCCTCATCTATTTGGGCCACATAGGTCCATGAGAACCCAATGAAAAATGATGAATTTTTACCCAAACAAATTCACCAGGGATGTTAACACAAATTTTTATTGTATAAAGTCAGAAGATTCTGAACCTGTTAAAGTTAAGAATACCTGGCCAAGCAGAGTACCTCCCTTGGTGACTGAAATGACTGACAGTCACAGACCAGCTGCGACACAGGACTGGCGAAGGGGCAGAGAAAGGAGCAGCATGTTCAGCAAGGGAGCTTAACGTAACGCTAAAGAAACTCCATTTGGGGCTGCGGTTTTCCAAATCTGCCTCTCGCGCTCCAGTCCTCCCAGATAACCACTTCACTTTTACCGTGTCTTCTGTCCAGGTGCCCGCAGACTGTCGCTCCTCAGTCAGAGCCGTCCGTGCCCCTAGACTGAAGGGGCTCATGTGACTCCCTCACCCAGACCAGAGGCCTCGGGCTTCTCTCTGTGGCCGCACAAAGCTCAGCCCCGTGGAAAGAGAACACCAGTGAACAGACAGACATAATTCACTGTCACGTGATAAAAACAAAAATTAATGAGTCAGTCTATGAGGCTTCTGTCCGTACCACAGTGGCTGACCAGATATTACGCTGGCAGGTTGAACCAGAGCTTGTGTTTTGCGAATCTCTCCACTTGAAGAGGTGTTGAGCTGTAACAGCGGTCTCCTACGTAGACATGCAGAGTCTGCACATGTAGCTACACATTTGATGAACTGATTTAGTTTAAGAGCATAGTCGAAAGGGGGCTGGGTCAGGCGGCCTGTATTTGTCCTGTTTTTAGGGATCATAAACAGTCTCACTTATCAAGCGAGTCTGCCCTCAGAAATCATGATTCTGCTAACAGACAGAATACCCTGGGCTCGAGGGATTGCTGTGCTCTTTGTAGTTGCTTGGCTTGTCTGCTTGCTTTCCTTCACATTTCTGTCCTAGAGATCGGACCCAGCACCTCTTGTTCTAGTGCTAAGCTATATTTCCAGTATGTTTTAAACTTTATTTTGAGATAGGATTTCACTGAGTTGCCCAGCTGGGCTTCAAACTTCAAAACTTTCTGCCTCTGCCTCCCATGCAGCTGAGATTGCACATGTGCATGACCATCCCTGACTACTACGAGTTCTATAAGCTCCTAGTTTAGTTTAATGTGAAGCCAGGTTGTAGCGCTACTGATCCTTGCCTAAGTAACAAGCTGTTTTAATTAAGGATGAACAAGCTTCTCTTAAGAGCAGTCTCTCTGCAGCTGGTGGTTGTTTAAATATGTAATTCTCACACTTCCAAAATCAGCATGTGTGCCAGAAACCCTGGGGTTGTGTGTCTGCCTCAGGGGACACAGGGAAGGCGACCTGCTGCTGTGGTGCCAAGCCCAGAAGCCTCACTGCTGCAGGAGGGGAGCCACGCTGGTGCCGAGGCCTGGGTCAGGATGACCACTGACGTCCCGCCCCATCCTGCACCGCTCAGGGGACCTCTGGCCTAAACTTCTGTTCGAATGTAGCACCGATAAGCAAGTGGAAGCATGTGTGTGTGAGTGGGAACTCTTCGCTTTGAGTTTTCCCTTCTCTTGGGGGGCCTGCCAAGGGAGGCCTTTGGGAGAGGGTTTCATAGCCTGGATGAACCTCCCTGTGTCAGGCATCTGAGGCTCTCCAGGTGCACCCCACAAACCCACTCTGCATTCTGCAGGCACACAGAAGGGGCGGGAGGTTTGCTCAAATCCAGCCTCTGAGGGTCAAGTCCCAGCCATGACAGGCTCTTCCTCCAGGCTGGATGAGGCTAGGCGCGGTCACTTCCTTTGTCCCACATTGGGCTGTGCTGTGACAGGAGCATGGGGAACTCAATCCTCAGAGCCTGAATCTAATATTAATGGGTTTAGAAGTTATAAGATCATAGCAGTAAAAGAAAGAATAAAAACCCATTTTTATTAAACTGCTACCTTTTTAATAGAAACAAGCGACATACAACATATGGCATGGGAATATAAAATATGGCAGAAGCTGATTTTAATTGTGCTTAATTAAAACCTGTGCATGCGGGATCATGACAGACCAGAGCAGGCTGGTTTCAACCACTCCTTGGTGAGAACAGGCAGATGGCAGCGGAGCTGCGCTAGTGGGATTGCATCACCCAAGGTGGACTATGCTCAAGTGGGTTTCAGACTTTAAAACTTTAGGTGGAGATAGTTTTTAAATATGTAATAACAATGTCTAAAAGGTTTACTTCAGAAGTGATTTCAAAATCAAAATTCCGAGTTTACTTGTGAGGCTCTTTCTCCCCCAGGTGTGTATGAAGTGTCATTCAGGAGTAGTGGCATCTTCTATCCGCACTGCAAGTTTAATTCCAGATGGAAATGTGTCAATAGGAGGAGGAAAGAAGGGGAGAAAGAGGAGCCAGAAAGGAAAGCAGGTGGGAATGTTTAACTGCTGGCTTCGGAGTACCCGGACAGGACCCCCCGAGGCTGGAGAGAGGACTCCCTCTTCAGGCCTCAGCTCTGCACCCGACCCTGCCTTGTCGCATGCCAGCAGACTCCAAGAAAGACACAGCGCCGTCACATCCCCAAGCACTGCTGAGCACGTGGTTGAAGACGCTCGGTGCTCTTTATCAGTGTGTTGAAAGTGAAACTCACAGTTTTTCTTTCTAGGTTACACACCCTACACTTTTGAATCTCTTATTTCAGTCTCTGTGCCAATATTCACATCTGAGCCTGAGTTCATGAGTTTAGACTCTGCAGTTATTCTAATGCCAACCTAACTGATGGTTTTCCATTCAGTCTTTACAAACCACCCCTCAAAAATGTGAGTAGAGATAAGAAAGCAAAGAGCTCACAGCATTGAAGTTCAGCTTGAACCTAGCACTTGGTGGGGCTTCGTTACAATCAGCCAACAGCAGGGAAAAGCCTGTGCAGGTCCAAGTGCTGCTGTCACCTTCCAGCCCTCTGGGAGCGCTGCTGAAGACAGGCGCTAAGAAGAGTCCCATCCCTGAGCAGAGGACGCAAACGTCGTTATTCATCTTAGCTGCAGGGAAAGGATGTGGAGTGAGGACATAAGAAAGGAGCAGTGGTGGTGTGGTGGGTTGGGGGGACAGGGGCCGGGGGGCAGACTGAAAGGTGCTCAAAAGGGGTTTGGGTGGAGACCAGTCACGGGAGCTACTGGAGCAGTGCATAGGATGGGCGGTCATCCCTCGGCCACAGAGGAGGATGGTTGTTGGGAACCACCCTGTTTGGGAATTGCAAGGTCAAAATTGACCAGGACTTGCTGCCTGCAAAGGACTTTGGACTTGACTCTTGTCTTCATCTCTGGTAACAACAGGGACTCAGTGGTCCCACCCACATGCTGTGATGCTTCAGGGCAGAGCTGCACCGGATCTCCCCCTTCTCAAGGACTATTGCTGATGTCTGCCTTGCCCTCGAGGAATCCTCATCTACATAACTTCTCTAGGACTATTGTTGGTGTGGCCCTGCCTTTCTGGGTATTTTGGACTGTAGATAATAAAAGGTATGGTAGGCTGGAATCCGGAGTCCTTGCCACCCAGAGTAGCATGGATCAGGCCCAAGCTCAGTTTTCTCTAAGTCTCATTTCTGCCTAATTATTAATTATTTCGCCGTGTGCCGTGAACTCACAGGAGACTAGAACTTAATGCAAAAGTTCCAGTTACGTTCCCTTCCCCTGTTTACTACAGATGGTGGTCCTGTGGGCAGCCCCCTGGCGCGGGCACCTGCTCCTTCACAGCGGGTACACGGACCCCAGAGCGGGAATGCAGGCTGAGCAAGGTCACAGGGCACACGCTCCCTGCCACGGACTCACACAGGACCAGTCCTGTGGGAGAAGAGTCTGCCCCCCAGAGAGAGGCTGGCCTCGCAGGGCCTGTCTGCCCCTGTCCTGCAGTGGCAGGGATTGCCCCTAAAAGTACATGCGCTCCGGGTGTGGGCTTTACCCCACCTCTGCCTGGGAAAAGACTCTCAGAGCGTGCGATCTATCCCCAGGGACTCTTCCATGACTTGACCTCGACCCAAATGCTTTTGACAGTGAGTAACCAGAACCCGGAGCCCACCAGTGTGGCTCAGGCCACACAGCCGAGACACAGCCATCCAGCCAGGTGTTCAGAGAAGCCGTAGAAGGCTGAGACACCAGCGGAGTTGGCCGGGAAGGGCTGAGCTCTGTCTAGGGCGTGACACATACATGTATGGATCCCATGACCAGTGGAACATGCTGAGTTCCCAGGAGCTATAAGCCACTGATCTGGGAGCTAAAAGGAAGTCACCATAACTCCTGCAGGGTAAACGCAGAATAAGGTCATTTTCTGCGCCAGCTCTGCTTCCTTAGCGATGCGGGAGGAGGCCCGGGGGAGAGGGGTGCTTCCCGAAGAGCACAGCCTGGTCACGCTGGACTTGGGCAAGTGTGCTGCTCCTCCCAGGCAGGAAAGCATAGGTGAGCAGAGGCTAGCTCACCTGTGACGCAGCTGACTGTGCTACCATGAGGGGCTGGCAGTGCTGCTGGGAAGTGACAGCAGGAAAAGCCCTTCTGGACCATGTACGGTTATCAAGGCATCTTGAGTGGACCTCATGTCCAGCTGCAGATGAGTAACTGCGCTGACAGCAACGGAGAACTCTAATGAGGCTGGTGACAGGGCCACTGACAGTCGGCGGAGGAAGAGGAAAGACGAGAGAAGCCAGATACCAGCGGAAACAGCAGGGCTGCTGACTACAGCGGGACGTTTAAACCTTCCCTTGAACCTTGTGTGGACTGACAGACAGTGAAGTCAATCTGTAGAACCGCACAAGGCAGTCTTACGTGTAAGCAGTGTGTTTCCAGCTAAAGTGGAAGGGAATGGCCCTTGATCCAACATGCCTGGCATCTTTGTAAAACGAGAAATGTGTGGACACAGGCACGTGAACAGGGAGTGCCCTGTGAAGGCCGCTGGAGGGAAGGTTGTCACGTAAGGAGGGGCAAGTGTTGGAGCGACCCTGTCACGGCCACAGAACACCTGGTCTATCAGAAGATCCGAAAGGCAAGATGAGAGCCTCCTCCAGGGGCCTCCTGGAGGTGGCCCTGTCCACACCTTGACCGCAGGATTCTGGTCTCAAGAGAGAGAATAAACTCCGCTGATAAAGCTCCTCAGCTTTGCGGTGTCAGCAGCCTCAGGAGACAGCCGTTGCGCCGAGTGCTCCCTCCGGTGGAGTTCTTTTGTGGCTGCTCTAAGGTCTGCGATGAAGGTGACTGAGCGGTGTAGGGAGCAGGCCATGAGGGCTCTGGGACAGCTTCCTGGACCACCTCTCTCCTGCACGAGCTGCAGGGTCGGTCGGCTACACGTGGTGGACCCTTCCAGCACCTGCCCTGCACAGCTCTGACTTTCGGGCCTGGACTTTTTCTGTCACTCAACATGAGAAACTGAGTGTCCTTGATCGGCCAGGCTGTGGGTGGTGTACCTGAGGTGTGAGGAAGTCAACACTAACTCTCATCTCTGCCATCAGGAAATGGAAGCCAGTGGCTGACATTCTCACCCCGCGGGGGAGGATGCTGAGACAGTGTCTATGCTGTTCCTCACGGTGCCCGTGGGGTGACACGTTCAGCTTTGGAGCCTGGGATTGCCCTTTCCTGCCCTCCTCACTCTTCTCTGGGGTCCCACCCTAATTTCCCAAAGTCTCTTCCCAAGCAAGCTGAAGCTAGCTTAGCCATGGAATAAGTTGCGAAGTCACACAGGTGTGTGTGCCTGACTTTATGACTATCATGAACTGAACCCTAGCACAGTGCTGTGCTCATAGCAAGACTCCTATACATATGTGTGTTGAGTGAATTCAGGCTCAATGATCAGGAACCACTAGTTATCACACACTGTAAAAATCACAACTAGCAGTCTTGTCAATGCTAAAATAATATATTTGTAGTGTCCAGGCTGTACTTCTTTTCCTTGTCTCTATGAATTTCATGAGAATGTTTTTAAGAAATCGGGACAAGCTATGCATGTAAAGAGCTGATGATTTATAACACTGATAACATCATGGAGGTAAAATTAGGTTAGCAGTGTTTACATGTTTTCAGAGAACCACGTGGATTTCAGGGATTTGGGACAACAGATGAGCCATTATGAGGGCAGGTGTCTGTGCGTGTTTACCTCCTGCCCTTAAGAATGGATGTCCGTGAACTCTGAGGTTGTTAGAAATGGATCCATGAGGCAATCGGATCTGTGGAACTCTTTCCAGCCCGGGGGTTAATTTCTCTAGCCTATAGCTGAATTTGGAGAGAAGCGGGGCCCAGCCGAGCCCAAATTCTGGACTCCACGAGCCAAGCTCATGGTCACCACGTGAGGCCTTTGGCTAGTGTTTCAGCACTCTACACAGGTGGAAACCAGAGAAATTACATCAGCGGAGAAAGCTGCAGGTGACCCCCATCTGTGTCCGGCTCCTGTCCAGTAGTAAAACGATCCCACCTCAGTGTTCTTTCAGGTGATTTCCCAGCATTTTGAGTCTCCATGTAGGGATGGAGGTAAACTCCCGCCTCTGAGCGTGTAAGGAAAAAGTCTCCTCGTGGTGGGACAAGGTCCTCCCAGTGTTACTGACACCAGCACTGTATTAACTAAGAAGAAAGAAGGATTCCCTATATATTTTCCAGTTATGTAACACACAGTGAGCTGCAGATACCATCAAGTGCTGTGCCTCTTAGAGGGATTGTTCAGTGGGAAACAGCAGAGAAGGGCAGCGCTCTAAGCATGGAGGAAGTCCTGCCGCACACGGTGAGCGTGTGTGGGGCAGCCACAGTCCCGGACAGATGCTATGTGACAGTAAGAAGGAGGACACGGGAGCGGTGTCCCCAGCATGAGACAACAGATTCTGAGTGTGTAATTATACCCGAGATCAGCTCTTCAGTTCCACCCCCTGTTCCACATGACCTGGCCTTCACAGTCTCCCGTGCCCTAATTCACCATGAGTCCCCAGCTCCCCCAGTGTGAGGGGTTTGTGCAGACTCCCAGAGGAAGTAATTTCCACAGGTGACCCATTCAAAGGACACGATTACAAAGCACACTAAAAATTCTATGCCAGGCTAGGAATTTATCTCAGTGGATCCGATATCTGTCTTACAAGCATAAGGTCCCAAGTTCAGTCCCTGGTACCTACATACAACAATGCCAGGTGTGGTGACTCACTCCCACCAGCAATCAGTACCACATATCACAGTGCTGGGCGTGGTGGCTCATGCCTTCTAATCCAGCACTCGGGAGGCAGAGGCAGGAGGATTGCTGAGCTCCAGGCTGAATTCAGAACAGCCTAAACTACAAAGCAAGACCCTGTCTCAAAATAATAATAATAATAATAATAATAATAATAATAATAATAATAAAAATCCTGTGCCATGAAACAGTCTCTGAAGAATGGTTAGAAGTTGATCATAAATGCAATTATATCTTTATTGATATTAAAAAGGCAATTTGGGAAAATATACTAAAAGTCTATCAAACACGAATCTTGAAGTGCCAATTCCAGTATTGGTAATCCATCTCTAAGAAAGAGAAACACATAATTTTCCATATAAAGATGCTAATTACAGTACTGTTTATAATAAAGGCCACATAGTTTCTAACTAATACAGGGACTAGAAAAATGAAGCATATATGGTTTAATATATAAGAACAGGAGACAGCAGTCGGTGGGAGCTTATTAGGAATCCCTGGCAAGTGTGTGTGACATGCTATGCAACGGAAGAGTCAGGTTATGAAGAACAGTGAGACAGCAGTTCATGCACTAACCCAGACACATGGTCCGAATCAGTGGCCTAGACACAGGACAGAGCCACAATTTTCCTCTTTTTAAATTTTTTTCTGTTTTCCAAATATTTGCAAATATGTCAAATTACCTATATAATAGGGAGAAAATCTGATTTTATACAAAAATAAGAGCATTGTGTCTGAAAAGAACAGCAGGGTGCTGTCTGTTGGCACTGCGGTCCTCTTGGAAGGCAGACTCTGTGTCTACGGGTGCAGGTAAGGAAAGGCCACCATCCAGTTGCTATTTTACACTGTGGCTTTCTGTGTCAGTCTCAGATGAGGAAGTAGATATAAGCTCATGAACAATTTTTCTTGAAGATGATTTTCTGCAAGTCAGCTCTGAAAGTTGAAATAGAACCAAAGTTTATAAAGTCAAGTAACATGAGGGGAGAAAAGTTTTTCAGAAGAACACTGCGTCCTGGTATGGCTTGTCTCCACTAGAGAGAATCATGTGCTTAGTTTTAATTTATACTGAAGATTTCTGGACTTCAGTATAAAGTAAAGAGGTGAGTTGAGAGAATAATCTTAGTTGAACAAAGTTCCCACTATCCACAGGCTAAAAAGTTTTAAGCTCATTCTGTCAGATAAACTTGACGGACTCTGGGCCAAAGAGATGGTGCTCCAGTCTCCTGCTCACCTCTCATTTGGGCACCGACTGACTGCAGGTCCAGGGAGCTGACATCGTCCTCTAACAAATGCGTGCAGAATCTGCCTGTCAAAATGTGTCAGTGTGCCACTGGTTACTGAAAATTTTTTTATTGTTTAGGTCTGATCTTTTAAATTTTCTAGGTCACTCATTTCAACACCTTAAATCCTTTTTTATAAGGTACAGTAATTACTGATGATCTTCAATGTTTTTGATTCTTTTTTCTTGATCTTCTTTGTCAATGTTTGTCCATCACTTCTCTGTTTGTATTTCTACAGGAAACACTTTTCTCCTCCACTGTCTGGTAGACAGCTCTTCTACAGTCCACTTTCATGCTCTCTTGCTTGCTGTGTGCAAGGACGACTGTTAAGCAAAGGCTCCCACTGGCTCTCCCGTCTGTCGTGAACTTCCTGGACGCGCTACGCGGCCAACTTGCTGTTTCCCAAGAGACATTTTCCAATCCGGGATGATTGCTTTTACTGCATGGTATGGTTTTTCTCTTCTATCCTACTTGATGATTTGTCCTCATCTAAAATATTCTGTCTGGGATTTTCTCTTCTGCCGATCCTTAATGAAATTAATGTGCTACTCTCCCCTGTGTTTGTGTGTCTGTGTGTGTGTGTGTGTGCCTATCTGTCTAGCATCTATCTCTAGATATCTCAATTCTCTGAAATTGTTTGACAGTCCTATTAGTTTCCTTCCTGCTGGTTTCACTGTCTTGAAAGTATCTTATTATCAAACCCATATGTGTACGTATTGGTGCTCTCCAACAAAATTATAATCCTTCTCTGTTAAAGATTACCTCTTAAAACTTGAATATCTCACTTAACTTTAAGAATGAGAGGAACACCTATGAATTTGGGATTAAAAACTTTGGAAAAATGACTTAATTACATCGCTTTCCAGCGCTTCATCAAGAATAGTTTAGGACTAGTTTTGGAGTTGTGTTAGAGTTGTTTCCTAAAGACAAGAAACGTGGCCGTTGTCTGTTGATGTGTGAATGGGATAACCCAGAGACAGGAAGAACTGGCTGAACAGCTCATCTTCCAAACTCAGCACACATGTCTGTTCCAAAACTGCACAAATAATCCCCGGAGTGCAGTCTTCTCACAGCTGCCCCCTGTTTACCGGGCACTGGGTGGATCTCAAGTCACTTATCAAGTGAATAAGTCAGTTGTCAAGTAAGTAAGAATTGATGCCAAAGAGTGGATGGAGCTCACAGTCTACTCAGGTCAGGAGATTCTGCGCAGATAACCCACACGGGCACAAAGGAGGGTGCTGGAGGGAGGAAGGGAGAGCCACACACTGCAGCGACCCGGAGGGGAGGGCACGTGCCGAGGGCAGATGGACTTCTCGGGTTCAGGGACAGTGTATGAAAAGACGCAAAGCTGGGCACACAGAACACTCCAGTGGCTTCAAGAGAGAAAGGCCGGCTCGGTGAGGCAGAGCCAAGAGCCACAGGGTGGACGGGGTGACGGCTCCAGACGGGCCAAGCAGGAGTATGGCTTCCAAAGCGTTTCTCAATAGTTTCTGATACCATCAAATTCAAAAGCACCTTTTTGCCTCTTTTTACTAAGACTAACTTGGTCCACTTCATGCGTCAGTGTAAGGAGAATAGTGAATGTCCTGACCTGTTACCTCAGACCTCATTTACCAGCTAATATTTTCTTAAGCCTGGTAAGAGATGACTCGGAGTAAGTTAATTGGGCTTCTGTGGAGCTGGACTCTCAGGAGGAAAGAAAACATTTGGCTATCTCCCGTGATCTGCAACATCCTTTCCAATTCATGGTACAGAGTGGCCTAAATCAACTAAATTAGCCGAAAACATGTAGGAGGTTAGTCTCTGTGGCCCCATGTGATTGCCGTGGAGAAATCTCAAAACCCATCCAATTTTCAACTGATCTTTAAGTGGGATGAGTTGATGTTAAATAATTTCCCATCTCCTCTCCACGTGTTTCAGTGACAAATCTCATTTTAAACAGTTACATGATTACAAGCCCTAAAATTAAATTTCATGATGAATAATTAAGCTCAACTCTTCAGGTCCCTGGAAGGAATCGCATTCGCTGCAGCACAGACACTCAGAGTAATCGATCGGGAGTCAGCTGCATAGCACTTCAGATTTAATCTCCAGTTCTGAAGGACCCCCTTCAGCCGCCAGCCCTGAACTAGTGAGCCTCTCTGTCTCTCTGCCCTGGGGAGCAGTGGGGGTGTGGGAGGGGGCGGGGCTTGTCTTGCTTCACAGCGGTGTCCGGCGGGGTGACTGGGCGTCTTCCCTTGTTCTGTCTTGTTTTTACTTGTGTGGTCGATGTCTGCAGTACCTGATGACCACGCTCACCGTGGGCACTGCCCTGGGTCCCCACCTCATCTTCCTTCTTTTTGTGCCCCTCCTCCCTCCTTCTCTTGGTCCCTTCCCATCTACACAGATCTCGTGTGTTAAGAGACACTCTTCCTAGAGAGCTGTACACAAACTGCCCAGTAGTGGCTGAGATCCAAATTCTGCCTATTCCCTTAACCAGCCCGTGGAGCTGTGGTTGGCAGTGGTTGATTCTCAGCTCCGGGCACTGCATGTGCAGGAGTAGGTGACAGGAGCCTGTGCCTCTGTGCTGAGAGGCTCATCCAGGCCTTGTGCTTGTGATCTGGAGCAAACTGTGAAATTCTTCAGCCCTTTCCTAGGGTAAAAACTATTTCTGGCTCACAGGTGTAAGGTGACGCAAAACAACGCGGCCGCTTGGGTCTGTCAAAGGGTGCAAAGGAACATCCCTAGCTTGGCTGTGCTGGGGCAGCAAGGCTGGTTCCTGGCTAATGCCCGGGGCCCACCTGTGTCTCCTGTGCACCTCAGCTTCAGGATCTGCGCAGCAGAGGGCAGACCTGCCACCGCGTGGCCACACTCCGCTCTGCGTTCTCTCTCTGCCCTCAAGGTACAGGTGATCCCTAAGTAAACAGAGGCAGGGTGTCGCCAGCTCACACCCAGTCTCCACCAGGCTGGAATCGGGAGCTTCCTGAGCAGAGTGAGGTGTGTTCTGCACTCGTGGCCTGTTCGTGACGGCAGGACACTCCTCTGGGAGCCAGAGAGGACCCGCAGCTGGGCTTTCTCAACGGCTCAGCGGCTGTAGCTCCTCCACTCAGGAAACAGGAAAAGAGGGAGGACAGAGAGCCACAGGATGTGCAAACCAGAGGAGTCCCTGGACTGTGACAGAGCCCGCGTCGACACTGACATCGGGACTTGAGTATGATTTCCATCCTCCTTAAAATATTATCCTTGGTTTCTTTTCAATCATCTGAAATTGTGACCGTACTTTAAAAGGAGAGCTGTGAAGCCTCACTCTTCTCCAAAAGGCCTGAGTTAAGGATATCTGCAGAAAATCAAAAGATTGGAAATTTGATGGAAAGAAGTAGGACACTCTGAGGCAAAGCAGGAGAGTTGGAGTGACCGTGTGGGATGTCAGCCCTTTTCCTCCTTGGCCTGGGGACCGTAAATGGTGCTGAGTGTTCACATTCTCAGGTTTCTCATTTACAATGCTAACTTCACTGGGTTGTTGTAAGACTGAGTGAGTTACTGGGCAGAGCTCCTTGTGCCTGGAAGCTGGTCAGCATCGTGTGGCTAACCGAGAGCCTGGAAATGCCTGTGCCCTGGTCATCAGAACCTGTGCATGTGAGTGCCAGTGGCAGCCTTGCCCCACTGAGGCATGGCTGCCATCCCACGGGCCTCAGCGCTGAGAGGTCCTCGGGCTCTGGCTTTATCAAAGGGCCTAATGCAGTGAAGAGTTAGCTCCTGGCAGATGCAGTCAAGAGGTGGGTCCTGGGAGCGGCTTGCAGGAGTGCACGCCCGGCCCAGCCCCTCCCTTCCTTCCTTCCGCCTCTCTCTCTCAATTTCCTGAACAGCTTTTCTCTTCAACACGATGTTTGCCCCAAGCCAACTAATCAGAAACTAGACCTTCAGAAACCAGGAGCCATACTAAGCTTGTTCTCCTTCAAGTTGCTTTTCTTGAATATTTAGTAATAACAAGGGAAAGCCTAAAAATACAGTCACCCATGGGGCCAGTGGCTGCTAGGTGCTCAGAAAAGCGAGAGAACTACGTTGAGCTGCCGAAGGAGCCCGTGGCCCTTTAAATATCCTGATCAGAGCCTAGCTGAGTCCCTTCTGGTGTTCTAGCGTCCAGAGCTGTATAGTAATAAATATGTGTTGTTTTAAGTCATTCATTTTCAGTAACTTGTTATAACAGCAGCAGGAAACTGACATTAGTATTATTTTATTATTATTATTATTGTTGTTGTTGTTGTTGTTGTTGTTATACATGGACAAACAGGCTGCCATTCACCAAAATGCTGGCTTTCTCTGTCTGTCGGCCACAAACACTGCTGGAAGCTGTCATGTGGCCAGCAGTTCCTCTTCCCAGCCTCCTGCAGTCCAGGCAGCAGCCCCACCAAATCAGGTTGCTGCCAGCACTTAGGTAGCAGGTGTCCCCTCCGTCCAGAGAGGGCCGGAGGGCAGCAGGGGACCTGCGCTACGCATGGGCACGGCCTCAGTCCTGGAACCCCCATGTGAAGGAAAGCCAGCTGCGCGGAGCTGTTCCCAGGCAAGGGGAGGTTTGTTTTGTCAGCCACCGAGATCTCAAGACCCACTGTCAAGCAGCTGGCCTGATCCTCGGAGGGTTGTCACACGTCATGGAAGTCTCACTTGTGGCGTTTCACTTGGAAGCTGGCTGGTAACACCCTTCCCTTTTCCATCTTTTCATCTCTTCAGGAAATTGCAAGTGTTTCCGCAGATCTATTGATGAGGGTAACGGTGGTAACTGCACTGGTGGCCCTTTAAATATCCTCTGCTCTTCTCGCTGGCCTAGCCCACAAACCCTGTGCCTTGGGGAATGCTGCTACTGAATCAGGAGATGGTCGGTCTTCAAGTCCTGTCTCGGGATGCGGAGAAAGACACTGTTACAGACTCACAGATCTGGAAAGGAAGTGACTCTGTTCCCATGTCCTCAGTGAGGCCCAGAGAGCCTCACATAGGTGCTCAGCTGTCCACTGTCTACACCTCGTAGCTCCGAGGTTTTAGAAAGTGTGTGTGTGTGTGTGTGTGTGTGTGTGTGTGTGTGTGTGTGTGTACAAACGCAGACAGGGAGTTTGAGGAGGCAGGAGTGCAGTCCAAGCCTTTCATTGGACACCCTTGGGGACAGACATTGAGCCAATCTGCGGTCTGCATCTGCATCATGCAGGATGTGCTGGCCCGTGACACATGTGCTGGGGACAAGGCTGGAGAGGTGACGAACGCAAGTTCAGATACAGCAGACAGGATGCCCCTGCACTGGTTCTGCTAAAGATCTGGAGCTGTACCATGCAGGTCCTTCAGTGGCCAGAAGGATGCTTGAGCAGTGGTAGCCATGGAAACAGCATGCTGGTTGTCTGGAGAGGTGTGCAGAGCACGTCCGGAAACTAACAGAGGGAATGCTTGGCAAACACTGGGCGGGAAGAGTCCTGTGTGTGGGCAAAGCCCAGGCCTTGTGATGACAGCCACACCCTCTAGTGCAAGCATGCGTCTGGAGCAAGAACCTAGCAGAAGTAGGCGTGGCAATGCTGGACTCCACAGCTGACCACTCCTCTGCCGCGGTCAGGCAACGAAGGAGCCTTGAGCCTGAACAAAGCCTCAGATAGCACTGGTGACAGGAAGTGCCTCGGAAATGAAAGGAGTTCACATGCTCGTTAACTTGCTTATTTACCTGCACACACATGTGTGGATTCATTCGTGTGACACCTTAACTGTACAGAGCACAGGGTGACCTCTCCCCGACCCCTCCTAACCCACTGCCTTCTGACAGGCAAGCTCAATGACCTGCTTTGTTATAACTTCAAGACTCTCAGGTGTCCCTACAATGAGACTGTACATTCTCCCCCTAATGACTGGGCTCCTTTCATGCCCCGAGTCCTTAAATGACTTGGTCACTAAGCGAGAAATTTATCTAGTTTGTACATCACAACATCCAGAGCAAAGTAATGGTCGAAGGCAGCTCCAGCTCTATGACTTTGCTTTTATTTGCATCACTCGCACATTTGGCTCTGGACTGTAGTGTGCAGATGGCAAAGGTGACAGTGCTGGACAAACAGGCGCAAAAAGACAGTGAGGCTCCATCATCACAACGTCTGGAACTGTACAAAAAGGACAGGCTCAGATCTGAGCAGCTCACGCTGGTCATAAGTCCAGTCACTAACCAGATAGGTTATTAAAGGACCATCTGTTTGTATCTGGCTTATTATTCCACAAACAGGTGTGTTTTGGCCTTCATTGTGCTTTGCCAACTGAATTGTGTATTTTGCCTGTCTGTCCACTACTTTCTACATCCAATTGTATTGTACTAAATTTTGCATCAAATGTCAATTTCTTGAGGAAAAAATGTCTTCCTTTCTTAAGCAGAAAGGCACACAGAAGTAAGAAAAGAACAGACTTTACAATAAAAAAAACTCACCTTGCATTTCAGCCATTTAATATCTCATCGAAACCAGCAAATTAAGCAAGACTTATGAGCTTTAGTTTATACACGTACGGAAAGAGGAAAAGTTTATGAACTGATGATGAATAAGGGTAAAATCGAACCAGACTGGTGTACTGTCTGACCCACCGCGTGACCCGCCGTCCTTCAGAACCTATGACCTTCACTCACTCTGAGGAGAAAGCCGCAGGAGTCGGACTCCGGAGCGGCCCGTGCCGGCCTCAGAGGTGCTGCAGGGGAGCTGGCAGTCAGCTCGTCTCAGGTTCCGAGTCGCGGTCTCAGCTCCGTGGCCTCACAGC
This sequence comes from Petromus typicus, assembly GCA_004026965.1. NCBI lineage: Eukaryota > Metazoa > Chordata > Mammalia > Rodentia > Petromuridae > Petromus > Petromus typicus. The sequence goes on from PVIR01004734.1 coordinate 24,965, forward strand.
CACTGGACGCATTTCTCCGTGCAGGGGACGGGCGCCCCGGCACTGCGCCCAGGCGACACACGACCTTGCCCTCAAGTTCCTGTGAGCAGCACAGTTTCCGGTGATGAAGGACCGTCTTCCCGCTGACTCTAGAAGAGGTTCCCCCGCCTCTCATCTCTTGTTCCCCGTTTCCTTTGTTGTACTATCAACTTGATTAAACTAAATCCCATTGAATTGAGTGATTCCAGGTGCATATCAAATTAAATTAAAAATCTATTGAAAAAACTATAACCCTATTAGGAACTCAGCTTTCTAATCTCTAGAAAGAACAGTTTTCAGATTAAAAATAATTCAGTTTCCAGCACTGCATATCCCGTCTTTTCTCCCAGCCCCACCCTCTCAGTCCTCACCATCTTCCCTGTTTCCTACCCCACACAGCACATGCGTCCTCTCTCCCTTCCCCAGATCGCCTCTGACCTGCTCTCGGATCTAGGCACAATATCTGCTCCCTAGAGCAAATGAGTCTGTACACCGTGGACTCCCTTCTAGACCCGGGGATCCCCCTGACGCTATGCAGACACATCCATCCTGTTTTGCGCAGCACCAACTCGAGGCTCTGTTCGCGGTCATCTGAACCCATGTTCCTCTTTATACCCTCAACGTGGGCCACCCTGCCCCAAGCTCTTGAGCACCTGGGGGTGGTGCAGCTGTCCTCCCAGGGGCTGAAGCCTCCCCGTCTCTCTAGATGTCATCAGGGCTCCATGGAAATCCGTGTGCTCTGAAAATATTCCACTGTTTATGTTCTACCTCTCTCTCTCTTTCAAAGTATAGACTATGGTTTCTAATCTTTTATTATCTAACTTACGTTTGTCTATCTGATTAACTTTTCACCGCTCTAAAAACATTTGCCCTATCTACACCTTTTAACACCTATATACATAGCGATTGATCTAAAGTCTGGCAAATAATTTGTCCCTAAGGTAATATTAAATGAATAAATTAGCAGAGAAAGGTTGGATATTCTATCATCTTTTCTATATTTGAATATGCAGTTTCTAGACACAACATTTAATGAAGATTTTAGTTAAATGTGAACAGAATTGAAATTTTGATGCCTTGAGTCCCTGTGTATTATGAACTGCATTGATAAAACATTCATTTTTCTCCTCATTTTTCAATTAAGCAAAATGTTCCTCTCTGTTGATTAGGATGGTATTAACATTTAACTGAAGATCTTCATACTACTTGGTCAGTCATCAGAAACCTAACTGGTAACGTTAATGAGTAAGAAACTCAAAGGACACATCTTCCATGCCAAACCTTATAATTCCAATATTTGGTTTCACTCTTAAAGGCAGAGCTAATATTTTGTCTCTGTGGCATTAAAGAACAATAAAAAACAAGTCATTGACTCAATATTTTAAATGCCTGCTCACACCCAGACCACAAGGACTTTCTCTTTGCTCAGTTGTATGGTCCTGCATAAACCTATTTATTAATAGCACAGCTTACTAAAGGTACAACATCAGATTACCATGGATAAAGAATTGTATTTCTTTAAACTTTCTTCTTGCCAAGAGCTTCTAATAGTTTTGAGCTCTAAAAAAATTCCATCTGCATCAACATTTCCCTGGTGGCATGCCCATTTTGAACATAAGGTCTGAAATTACTTATTAAGAAATTGTTTAGAGAAGAAGTAAATACAGCTTCTATCCCAGCATAAATATCTCTCAATTTTTTAATCATTTAAAATTTCTTTAATAACCAGATCTGTAAGAAAGGAGCATAATTTCTTTGAATCAACACAGAAAGGGTCTATAGTCTGGGAAAGAAGTACTCCTACTTAGGAGACAGACTTACCGCCATATTTAACTTTTCGTTCATTCTTTTCAGAGCTTAGAAATGGACTATCGTCAAACGATTCTCCAGAGATCTTACGTGGAAAAAGGGAGCAGGGCCCTGTCAGGCCAGTGGAGATGACCGCGACGAAGACCCAGTGGGACAGTTTTAAGTGCGCGTGGCAGGCCAGGCGGTGTATTCTGTAAGCTACCAGCTTTGGGAGTTAGAGTCGCAGCACGGCAGCGATACTCGTTTACGAACGGGAAGGCGAAGGCCCGGGTGCCTGCCCGCTGCTCACAGGTTCCGCTGGCACAGTCAGTAGTAGTTTAGTTGGACCCCAATCACTGGGAGATGAAGAAGCTACCTGAAAACCTTCCCTTCCCTGTGGAGACAGAGCAGAAAGGAGGGCAGTCTGATAGTGCGCCGCTTCAGCAAGCAAGGGAAGACAGAGGAGGCGAAGGGAGCCCCTATACGACAGAGTCATCGCACCTGCTGATTGTAAGTGTGACGTGGCGCAGGGCAAGGGAAATGGTCAGGCGTGTGTCTAACACCAACGGAAGCCATCTCCATGGCCACACTCCTGAGACAGCAGCCCCCAGACAGAGGTGTCGGCCCACTCTTCTGAGACAGTTGGCACCTTCGGAGCAAGTGAAGAAGGACTGGCTCCAGCCTCTCTTTGTGGCTCCTGGGCGGTGTCTCTGTGGGTTCTCATGTGGCCTCCAGGCCCCTCGTAAAGGCGGTCACCCTGGGCGAGGGCCCACACTAATCACTCACTTACACTCAGCTTCCTTCTTGAAGACCTTATCTTCAAGCAGAGTCACATTTGGAGGTGCTAGAACAGCGATGGCAAAACTTTTAGAGCTTTTGACGGTAACCAAGAGTCCACCGTGACGCACGTGTGCCATGGGACTTGGCATCTGAATGGGGAAGATGCAACTCAACCATACTGTGGCTGAAGAAAGTGTGTTTTCTTATTGTTGCAGAGCAGCCCCATGAGTGCATCGTGAGGGTGAAATAGGAGCAGGGATCACACGGGACGAGGAGCACCCAGCCAGCGAGAGGCAAAGCCTGCACGGAGGGACTGAAAGTAATTTCATTACACGGAGAGAGAGCGGTGACATCCTCCAGAAGAAATTCATTAAAAACCTAGAAGTCTCAGTAAGGAAAAACAGGTTAGGCAGGGATCAGAGGGTTTTAGCTTTTAATTATAAGCACTACTGAAGTATTTCATTTATATTATTTTCTTTTTAAAATTACCAGATAAGGCAATTGATCAACTGTGAATTAATTGACTAGACGACCTGTCCTAGGATTGAGAACATGTATAAATACAAATACTGGGAATGCCACAGAAATGGGCTTGTGGCCAGCACCCTTCTCATTACAGGAACTTTTTCTTTTTAAGGAAAGATGGAAGATTGGCTGAGAAAAATAAAATTATTGAGCATGTGTGAAAATATTTCTTTGTGTTGAAAATTGTGGATGTAAACTGAGTGTGCACACTTGCACCCCTTATCCATGCCATTTTCTGTTGTCTTGTAGGTTGTTCTTCCGGCTTTTTCCAGATTGTCGGAATTATTTGGATTGATGGCTCAGATGAGAATCATTGTCCTTTGCTTAGAAGACTGCAGAGAACCTGGGAATTGCCAGCCGTGTCTCACAGATGTCTGCTTCTACCTCGAAGTATGTCTGTTTCTCCATCTTGAAGTACGTCTGTTGGTGCCATTTTGCTGCTATCAGTCTGGGAGGGTTCAACAGGGAAGGAGCAAGCCCTGCATGTCCCACCAAGAAAGATTCCCCAGTGGGCCTGTCTGGAAGGACCATAATAACACACTCAGCCTCTGTGCAGAGTGTTCCCTGGTCTAGAAGCTCCTCTGTTGCCAGAGAAACCTCCCCTCTCCCATCAGGAAACTCCCATCTCCAGAAGACCTAAGGGCTGTGGCCCTGGGGCCCTAAGCACACGAATCTATTCCAGCCCTTCTTGTCTCAAATTTCTGTCCTCATCTTCATCAATAACAACCACTGGAGTGAGGCGGAACAGCAGTCACAGCTGCATGGAAGTGAGCAACAGTCCATCTTCCAAACTGGAGAACTGACTAGAGCAATAAAACAACGGCCAAGCCTAAACTCGACACACAGCACCAGCAAGTCTCTGCAAAGCATGCTGGTTAGCAATTTTAAGGGAAAGAAAAAACCCTGAAGAAGCAGAAAGAGGAGGAGAAGGAAGGAGGAGAAAAGAATGGAGGAAGATGTACAGAGATATAGATTAAAGCTCTTCTTGATTTGGTGACTAATTAGAAATAATACCAATTTTTTTCTTAAGTTTTTGAGACAAGGTCTCACTTTGTAGTTCAGGCTGGTCCTGAAGTCACTACGGAGCCCAAGCCAGCCTAGAACTCAGCAATTCTCCTGCCTTTGCCTCCTGAGTGCTGGGATTACAGGTATGAGCCGCCATGCCCAGCACTCTGGTATGTGGTTATTGGGGATTGAATTTGGGACACTGTGTTTGCCAGGCAGATGCTGGAACCACCAGGTTAAATCCCTGGCCTGACTAATTCCTACGCACTGTAGGCTGTTGATACACTCGTGATCACCATTTCATCACTGAGGTAGCAACAGGTCACGTGCCCATCAACCACCTGTTAGGTGGGGGGAGGGGGCATATGCTCAGCTTGAAGGTCCAAATAACCACAGAGATGAGGCCAAGTGCCTGTAATCTTAGAGCGAGGCTCCTCCGCGTCAAGATGCAGATGTCTGTTTCTGATCCTCAGGGCCAGGGCTGGCTCCCCAGCATCAGAGCCGCAGCTGCTGCTGTGTTATCTTTTTGTCCCAGTTCTGTCCTGGAGAACTGTGGTTCTGCTCTGTCTCCAGAGAGGGATTTCTCAGGAAGCGGGAGCAGTACGGAGCTCCAGGCTCCCTCGGGAGCCTCCTGTGCAGCCTCTTCCCGGGACTCTGCATCTCACTCTGTACTCACACTCAATTCCCTTCCCCAGAAGTTCCCCAGCGATGGACAAGGGTCATGCAAGACGGGACATGGCTCAGATCTATCGGACCTGAGTAGTTGTGGAGGCTTTGTGTACAAACCTGGGGAGACCAAGGCCTCCCGCACCCATGCAGAGTCCCTGTCCTCCAGAGCAGTGGCGTCTCCCCTTCCGAGTCCTGCCTTCTGACCTCTTCTTGTCATCCCTACCAATCTATCACTGGTGTCCAGACCTTCCTGCCCTCCTGGGTAGTTTCATGGCTCTGAAATTACCTCTGTCCTACTCTCCTCTGAAGTACCTGGGAATAGAACCGAAATGCAATACTTTACTTTCCATTTCCTTCATCTTAAATGGTTTCTAAAACAGGAAGTAGAGGCTGGCTCACTTTCCCAGCAGATATTTGCATTCTGCTCACGGAGGGCCGTGGCAGTGAAGGAATGAGTGTGCGAGGCCTCCTGCTGTGTCAGGCTGCCTCCCATCGGCCCTGGCTCGGGCACAGGCTCAGGGTGGCAGTCGCACCGCAGGAAGCCTGGAAGAGTGTTAGAGAAATGAGACTGTAGTCTTTAAAACTGATTTACCCTCAAAATACTAATTTCAGAAACACGCTTGGCCACTGTGACTAAACCGGAGTTATTGGCTGCCATGTTTTGTTTTTCACAAAGCTTTAGATGAATTTCACAGCAGGTAAAATTTTAAACCTTGAAATCATTTGCATATTTAACCAGTACCTTTGACTCTGCAGAGGATATAGGAGACCCTCTAATTCAGGAAGCATGCTGAGTATGTGTATCTTCTGATAAAAGAAAACAAAAATAATCAAATAACATTATTGTTGGGTTTCAATCATCAAGATGCTTGTCCTATGTGAGTGATTCACAGAGTTCAGATGTCTCTCCACAATGCTAAAGCAGGAATAATGTGGCAATATGTTCATGAGTTGTGTCAATTATTTAAATATTCTCACTTCCTAAATAATAATTAGAACAGATACTTGGGATTTTCTGCTACATGCAAGCTAATTCATGAATGACTCAATGTTAGCTCAGTTAACTTCAAGGTGGTACTGATGCAAAATGTTAGAAGTTTTAAGAAGACAAATTTTTAAATATCTGTGATGCATAGAAGAAGAATGCATAACCAATAAGAGCATGATGCAGATATAACTGAGGTGCCATTGAGAACTTGTGCCTGGTGCTTGCGGGTGCTCTGGAGCCCCAGAGAAAAAACAGCCACATCGTCCTCAGAGTTTTCCCTGTGCCTCTCACGTGCTGGGTACAGAGCCCAGCCTGCCCTGGGCACCTGATCCTCATCAGGGAGACCTTTGGGCTCTGTTACAAAGCAAGGGGGACTAGGAAAAACCTGAACAATAGCATCAATTTCATCTACAAACCATCAGGCTGGGAATCTGGCTGTAGTACAAGCAGGAAGCCCTTTTGCCCAGTCCAATGAGTATGCAAATGAACCTTGAATCTGCAATTTCACTCCAAGTTCTAAAATGAGTGAGGGGGAGTCATGACTGTCCGGAATCCCTATTTTGACCCTGGCAGAGTAAGATATCGTGACAACCTCTCTCTCTCCCATAACACAGAAACCTACAGTTAATGCCTTACTGCTCTCCTCTGCGGAGAGAACAATCCTGAGATTGTTCATGCAATCCTGTCTGAACAGGATTTAAGTGCTGACACATCACTGCCCAGACCAGCTCCAGAGCCCCTCCCTGTGCCCGGCCGTCCAAAGCCTGTGAGTAGAACAGCGCCCCAGGCAGAAGTGTCACCACCGCACCGGCGTCAAAGTGGGACACCCAAGAGGCACCAGCTGGTCTTGGATTTGGGGGGCTATCCCAGCACCACACTGATGTCAGCGCTGTTAAATCTTCAGTTTTATTTCCTGTCATGTTTGTCCTGCTACAGCTTCCATCGTCCTGGCCACCTCTAACTCCTCACATCCTGTCAGCCGGAGGGCAGTGGCAGAAGGCAACCTGGCACTGCCCTCAGCCGAGGCAGAGGTGAACGCTGCTCCAGTTGTGTGGAGTTGCAAACTCTCACAGGTCCTCTTATCAGACCTGAGTGTGGTGCTGCGTTCACTCAGTCCATGGCTGCACACTGTGGGGACAGGGGAGTTTGCGCTTGTGCTCTACCAATGAGGCGGCCGCCGGCGCGGCAGCTGCTAGCCGGGTGCTGCTTGCTCAAGCACGCAGGGTCCGTACTGCAGTCATTCTCTTGGATCCATCCATTTGTGCAGCAACCAGCTGGCTATCACACAGGAAGACTGCTATCCCTGCATCCTGTAGCTCCTTAATGGGGCAGTAGTCTCTGCCAGCCCCTTCTGGCTGTCTATGGTGAGAAAATAGTCAATAGTAAATGCAGGAAAAAGAGACCATCACTTGCTTACTCATGCATCAGACAGGTAGCATATCTAGGGAAAAGCAGAGGTCAGTGAGCCCAAGGGTGAATGTTTCAGCCACATGTGCTGATAACATCCTGAGCAAAGCACTACAAATTTTTTAACTCCTTGGGTCTCAATTTCTTTATTTATAAATTAAGTGGGTAAGATTGCCTTCAAGCTGTCTAGTGTGGAAAGCTGTTAAGTAAAAGATGAACACAGAGTGTGTCCTTAGTTGTGGTAGGTATTTCAGGCGGTCGAAGCGTCTGACCAGGCTGGCTGTGACTCGGGAGAGAAAGACAGGCAGCTCAGTAGAGGGAAGCGCCACTGTGATAACACCTCGCCTTCCTGGGTAGTGGAAATCGTGAAGCAGCAGCAGCAGCTACGTGGCAGTCCGGCCTCTGCCCGTGCACCCGGGGACAGCCACCCAGCGCGCAGCGCCTCGGCCCACAGCTGCCCCTCACTGCACTTCCAAGGCGGGCAAAGCATCACCTCCCAGACTCCTGATGTGCACTTGCTCATCAGGCAACAGGGTGTTGCGTGTTGAGCAGTTAGGAATTCATTTTTTAAAACTTCTTTCTTTCCAGCCATTCAGTTTTTAAATAGAAATTAGGTTGATGAGGGCCGGGGAGTTAGCTCAGTGGTTCTGGCGCCTGTCTTGCAAGCGCAAGGACCCGGGTTCGATTCCCCGGTAACCACATAACAATACTGGGTGTGGAGACTCACCCCAGCAGCAACCAGTACCACATATCACAGTGCCGGGCGTGGTGGCTCACGCCTGTAATCCCAGCACTGGGGAGGCAGAGGCAGGAGGATTGCTGTGATGTGAGTTGGAGGCTGAGCTCAGGGCCAGCCTGAACCACGAAGCGAGACCCTGTCTCAAAAAAAAAAAAAAAAAGAAATTAGGTTGATGCTAGGATTTTTACATGAAATGTACAGTTAGAGAAGTCTAATGTATTTGTGAATTGAAAAACAATTTTTATATTTATAGTCACTTTTTTTATAAAACAAAAACAACAAGCTAGCAAGGGAGGCAAAGAGCATTTACATTAGAGGCATAGAGGATGTGATTTTCAACTGAATTTTGTGCTTTCTCTGCTTGTTCTGAATATTGATCTGCATCTTTGGTTAATCCCTCCTGAGTGTTAAAATTGTTTTTCACCTAGAGAAAGCAGGTCCACTAAATATGGTACATCTATTTTAAAAATACCTTCAATTAAACATATCCAGTATTGTGGAGTTTCTTTAAAAGTCAGTAATAGTAATGAACAGGGAGGGCATTTCTAGTTTTGGGGATTTATTTACTCACTTTATAGCCAATGACAGGGAAGAAGCAGTGTGAGTTTGTCTGATTTAGTAATCAAACAGATTCTTCATGCAGAGTAAATAAATGCTTTCTGTTTTTTGAGGGGAAAAATGAAATATCATCATCATACAGAGTTCATTTGTCAAATATTCCTCTTCTCTGATTTCACAAAGCAGATGCTCAGATGGTAAATAATACAGCTAGCATTCACCTCCAGAGGCTAATGTCCGACTAAGCAGAGCTCACTCCACCACTGAGAGCTTCGGTGACGCGGTCACATACAGAGGAGATTCGGATGTGATTTAAGATTAAGAACACCATAGCACACAGTCGTGCAGAACCTCTGAGACAGCTGTTCGGACTCTCAGAAGTGGGACCGAGCCGGTTGTCTTAGTCCACGCTGCCGCACAGGACCGAGCTACTTCAGAACGGCCCGTGGCCCTCCTCATCAGAGGGGAAGATTGGTGCATCACGGGAGAGTGGGCAGACTAGGGCTCTTCAAAATGCTGCTCAGCCTCACTCCGGCCTGGAGTCACGGGGAGTGTCTGTACTTTTGGCTACGGTTTGACACCGCTTGCAAAGCTCACTGGTACGGTTTCTTTGGTTCTTCTTAAAAATCCCCTAGCACAACTTCTATTTGGATTGCCCTCCAGCCAACACGTAAATTTTGCTGCTTGGAAGGTCAGTGCAAAGTCCTCAGACAACACAGGTGGCTGAGTAGAGGCTAAGCCAGGTTGGGTGGAGTGGACCTGGAGAAGCAGCCGCACGGCGGACCTTCTCAGCAGCAGCGGGGTCTTCACCCAGAACGATCCCGCATGCTTCCGTCAGAACCTAATGCTCCAACTCGAATCTATCAGCTGAGGACAAAACATTTTAAGAATATGCATACAATATATACAAGTATAGGTTAAAACTAGGTACAAATAGAATTCAAACACCAGAAACCAGATGCTGATTTGTTCATTGAAATAAAAATGAAAATAAAGTGAAATATATATATATATATAATGTTTTGGTCATTTTATCCCATATGCTATTTTCAAATTTATGAATAAAATAAAAGATTAAGAAATGAACATACTTTAAATATTTGTAATATTTTGTTTGTTTTGAGACAGTCTCACTATGGAGTCCAGGTGGCCTTGAGTTCACCATCCTCTCAGCCTCCTGAACCCTGGGAGAGGGGAGGTGCCACCCCTGGGCTCTTCCTCAGTTACTTCATCAAATAACCACCTCACTGGCCCTGGACCCGACCTGCTTCCAGCGTCAGGATCCTACAGGTGGGTGAGGAGCAGGGGTCAGCATGGTCTCCGGAAATACAAGCAGGGCAATGGCTGGCGTTGGCTCTGCACCTGCTGGGCACTGTCATCATTTGTTATTCTTTAGAGCCCGCTACCTTCATCTCGGCGTCTCGCCAGCTGCTCCCAGGAGGAGGCCAGCGCCCCTCAGCCCAGCACCATGGCAGAAGCACGTCAAGAGGAAGGTCTTGCCAGGGCCGCGCCCACGCCCAGGTGTGGAGCTTCAAGGGAGCAAACTGATGACAGGGACCTGAAGTCAGGGGAAACGCAGGCAAAAGAGGGCTCACTAAAGTCTCCGTAAACTGAGACTCTAAATTCTAAAAGAACTATTGACAATACAGAAAATTTAGAAGAAAACCTCTCCCCAAGTATAACACTTCACGAATGTCTCAGGCGCCACATTTCGCTGTCCACTTCACCGGCCCCTGCAGGTCCCAGCTCGCCCCACTCCTGCCTTCGGACCCCGGCCCTGGGACCCCGGATCCAAGGCCTGGCCTCAGGGCAGCACCTTGTGCTCCTCTGGGGGAGCCAAGTCTGTGGCTGTCGGAGTTCTGCCATCTTGACAGCCCGGCTTTCTGAAATGACTCCATTCCAAGGGAGGACCAACGTCTCCCACCGCCAACAGCTGGGCCTGCGTCCAGGGCGTCCTCGGGCTCAGGCAGCTCCTTCCTCTGTCCATCTCTCCCCTGACTCCACTGCCCAGGAGAGCCCTCCCCCTCTCCCTCACTCCGCATCTCATTGACAACGCCTGGGGTCTTTTGCGGTTGTTCATCTTAAATGACCTTGGGCAGCAAGGAGGGCTCTGTTGTCAGGCCGAGGACTGTGGACCTCTGTGTTCTTGGCCACTGGTGTTACCTGGCATGTGCAGTGTTAAGACAGGACACTGGTACAGAAATGTGCTGCTAAACTGGCCTCCACAGGGGAAAATGGTCTATTACCATTTCTGCTACGCTGTTGATTAAAATTTTAATCTTTATTTCTCTATTAGCAAGTCTTTTAATGTTCTGCACAAATATATAATAATTTAGTTTGATTAATTTTAGTTTGATTATGCTACAGTAAACATACAATTTAAGAAATGTCATGAGATTGGCCAACTCATTAAAAACTAGCATTTCCCTCGCTGGGCCCCGAAGCAGACAAAACGGCTGAGGGTCCCGGAGAAAGCGCCTGTCCATAACCGTGCGCCTCCCTGGGACCCCCACAGGGAGGCTCCACTGCTAACTGAAGATCAGCTTATCGCCTCTGAAGACAGCTACGAATATGTAAGAATGCAGTATTTTGTTTATAAGTAGTAACATAAGTTATTTGTAGTATTTTCTGAGCTTAAATTGTGCTTCAGATTTTAAGCTAATATTCATAGTACTGGTATGTGTTGTAGATGATGGTATCACTGTTGGTTACCGACCATACAGTATGTATCAGACATTGCCAAATGCTCAGCGCCTCTTACCCCTAATCCTCCTGAACCCGCCACAGACTGTTTCCCGCTGGAAGCAGTTGAGAATCTGACAGTGTAAGTGACTCGCCAGAGACTCAGTGGAGAGCAAACGTGTGCAGAGTAATTAATTCTGCAATCAGAAAACACACTGTTAAGGAACCTACACATATCTTTTTATTATTTTAAAATGATGTGCAGTGCTCTCTGGACACTAAGGCAGTCTGTAGCTGCATTTTATATCTGTTGAACACTTGAAGGCATTTATATGAGACAAAATAGAAACATCCCTAGTTTTCATTCTGTAAAACAACATGTTCCTGCTTCTTTGGAATTTTGTTCTTTAGTCATATTGGATGAGGGAACTGGAAGCAAATTTCCAGCTCTGCGTTCCTGCTGTCTTTACCCTGAAGAATGTACCAACTTCATTCCAGGCTTCAGAACTCCTTTTCTTCCCTGACCGCCCCGTGGCTGGGTGCACAGTATGTCACCGCTGCTCAACTCGGACAAGCTAATGCCTAGGAAGCACCAGCCAGCTTCCCAAACCAATGTCCAGACCCTGAACATGGGGGCAGGTGGAGCCCCGTGTGCCCTGTGCCTGCAGCACTGCCGCCCACCAGGGCCTGTGCAGCACGTGTGGGGGAGGAGGGGAGAGAACCAGCCTCACACTCCATCCAGCGCTGGCCCCGTGTTCACGGCAGAGGGCTACAGGGGAGACAGCAAGAAGACTGACAGGACGCAGACAAGGCCACCATCCAGGAGGAGAGTGTGAAGCCAGGACCCAATCGTGCTCCTTCACGGAGATGGCGAGAGCCAGCAGGGATAGGCTCGGAGAGGGGAGAGCTAAACGTGTCTCTGGGGCCCCTGGGAGACCCGGGCACAGGCCAGGAGGCTCACAGGGCCTGCACTCTGTGGCACGAGGCGAGGTTCCACGGGTGTAATCTTCAGAGGGGTGGCCCTGAAGGGGAAGGTGTCTATTTCAGTGCTCTACTTGAATTTGTTAAGTTTATCAGCATGTTCAGGTGTATGTTATGACCACATCCACCACTGGGAAATTGTACCCACGTGTGACATATATTAGTTCTTATTTTCCCCACTCCCCTTCCCTCCTTTCCACCCCTACACCCTTCTCTGTTCGCAAGAACTTTATTTCTATTTTTTCCTTCCTTTCCCGTATTTTTCTTTCCCTTTTTACTTTTCTCAACTCCCTGTCCTCCTTCCTCTTTGAGCCTTTTCTTCCTATTTTACATTATCTTTTATGCGTTTTGGTCCTCATTTACACTTTCAGCTTCTCACACCAGAGAGACAGTTTGGTATTTACACATTTGTGTCCCATGTACTTCACTTAGGAGTGTGACCTCAATATGCACCCATTTAGCTATCAGTGTCTCTAGTTGATCTTTCTTTATGGCTGGGTAGTTCTCCATTTTATATTTTATAAGTCTTCTTTATTCAGTCACCAGTTGATAGACTCTGGAGTTGTTTTCAAACTTAGCTATTACAAACTGTGCTGCTATTAATATGTGTGCGCATGTGTCCCTGCGATATGATGCTTTTAATTCTTTCACGAATGTACTCAGCAGGGAAATAGTAGGATCAAATGGTACCTATGATCCTAGTTTTGTGAGGAATCTCCACACTGATCTCCACAGTAGTCGCACCAGTCTACATTCCCACCAACAGTAGAGAAAGGTTTCTTTCTCCTCAGACCCCTGCCACCAGCATTTGTTATTGGTTGATTTCCTGATAGCAGCCATTCTTCCTGAAGTGAGGTAGAATCTCAATGTTGTTTTCATTTGCATCTCTCAAATGACCGGTGATCCTGACATTTTTTTTCATATGCTTATTTCCTGCTTCTTCTTCTTTATTTGAGAATGTCTGTTCATTTCAGATATCCATTTTTGGGTTGAATCTTTAAATTTGGGGGAGGTGTCTGAGTTATTAAAATTCTTTTATATTGTAGATCATAGACCTTTGTCTGAGGAATAGCTGGTCAAATTTTTTCCCTACGTTGTAGTTTGTCTTCACTCAGGTGGTTTCTCCTGCTGTGCAGAAGCTTTTCCATAAGATGAGATCCCAGCTGTTGATTCTTTTTGCTAATTCCCATGTGACTAAGGATTTGTTCATCAAGTATTTCCCTATGCCAATGTCTTGAAGAATTCTACCTAACCCATCTTCCAGAAGGTTTAATGTTTCTGTTTTAATATTTAGATATTGATCCATTTTGATTTTAGTTTAGTGCATGGTAAGAAGTTTGGATCCAGTTTTAATTTTTTGTAAGTTGAAACCTAGTGTTTTCCAGCACCACTTATTAGATGCTGCCTTTGTCCAGTGAGAATGTTTGGCTCTTTGTTAAAGATGAGGTGGTTCAGTATATCTGGAATTGTTTCTGCCTCTTCTAATCTATTCTTTTGGTCCACTGATCTGTTTTGGTATGTTTCAGTGCCAGTACCATGCTGTTTTTATTACAGTGGCTTTGTGGTAGGTACAGTTTCAAGTTGGAGATTGTGATACCTCCTGCCTTGTCTTTGTTGCCTACAATTGCTTCTGCTATTCTGGGTCTCTTCTAGCTCCAAATGAATTTTTTTCACTATGGTTCTGTGAAATATGCTGTTGGGATTTCAACTGGGATTACCCTGAATCTCTATAGCACTTTGGAAAGTATGGCCATTTTCACTATGTTGCTTTCTCCTCCCAGGAACAAGGAATCTCTTTCCATTTTGTGATATCCTCTTCAGTTTCTTTTTCAAAGTTCTGTAGTTTTTAAAGTAGAGGTCTTTACTATCTTCATTGGATTGATTCCTAGATATTTTTGGATGCTATTTTCTGATGCTATTTTTGGATGCTATTCCTGATTTTTTTGGATGCTATTGTGAAGGGAATTGGTCCCCTCATTCTCTCTGAGTGAGTCTGTGCTCATATACATGACAGCTATTGCTTTTTGAGTGTTGATTTTTGTTTCCAGATACTCTACTGAACTTGGTTCTTAAGTCTACGGTTTTTTGGCTCTATGGCCCAGTCACCGTCCACATATGGGAGACATCCTGGAGATGGATCTGATCTGAATCATAACACGTATCAAACATGTGCAGTGTTTTATTTTTCTTGGAAAGCACAGAGAATTTGGATATAGAAGAAATTTAAACTCCACTGAGATCCCAGCTATAATCAGATTCCAAATCTGAAGTAATCATTGCCATGAGAATCACAGCACACAGGTGCTAGTTTCCATTCCCATAGTCTTAAATTCTAAACATTTGTTTGGCTCCTTATTCTACCTCATGAGGGTTTTTAACCAAATTTCTGTACATTTGGTTTGCGTGACCATGGATTCGCCATGGATGAGCACAGAGCTGATGGCTGCCGGGAGGCCTGCTTGGAGGGGTTGGCTCGGATTCTGCTCCAGGCTCGTCACCCACTCCTGGCTGCCCTGGGATGAGCACCTCTCCTCTGCTGTTCCGCTCCTCTGAGCCAGCAGGCTGCAGCCAGAATCAGCCTCTCCTCCTTTCATCTGTGGGTGTCCGGTATTTTTCAGCCATGGAATAGTGAGGGCAATTTGCGTCCACAGCTACTGACTTGCCTCACTTTACTGAACCTCGGCCGTCGATCAGTGTGCTGTCAGGCAATTCATAGCAAGTCCATGCAGCGACGGACAGTCTTCCAGGTGTGCTGAGAATGGCAAAAGTCCAGGTTACACACTGATCTGGGATATCATTTGTAGCATTACATTTATAGTTACACATACAGGCACAAGTTATCTATAGCCTGATACTGTTTTTGTGTGTACCTGCAAGTGTCTGAATATGTATGAAAGATGTGGCATTTGTTTTGCAATAGCTATAAAATTTCATCTATCTGTGCATTTTTAGAAAAATACCTGATGATGTAATACATATACATGAAGAATAATTTTTCATGTTTACAGTCACAGTTCCTCACCGGTGTCAATACCTAATATTTCACCTGGCAATAATGACTCAGTATTTTAGAATGGATAATGAGTTATTTTCTGTTCCAGTATCATCCTGCATGTGTGGAATCAGTGATAAACCCAACCACTCATTTGTTTTTTCAGTCTTGAAAACTAAAAGTACTGAAGGGACTTTGAATGGACACTTCTTAGGCTTCTAGTATAGAATCTTTAAAATTAAACACTACTTTCAAATCACAGAGTTGCTAGATAACTTGATTATTGAAGGAAATGTTAGCTTTTCTACAATGGAGACAGGAAGACATCACTTTGGACAAATGGAGCAAAAATATATGAAACCAAAGAACCTCTGAGCATGTGTCAGTGTGGAGAGCTGGCCTGGGCCTGTGTTCTGAGCTCATCTCTCCAGTTCCCTGAGGGTGCCCACGAGCTAACTTCACATTCTTCCAATCAAGAGTATTTTAAAATTTGCCCTTGAAATATTAGACAGTTTTTAAACTCCAGAGAGGAAGGAGCTTTTCCATACAGCTTCACAACAGTTTATTCCTTGTTAAATCCAAAAACAAAGAAAACAGAAACACAGCAATAAAACCCAAGAAACCCAGTGGAATGTGTGCTGGCCCCCAAGACATTATGAGCCGCTTTTCGGCAGCTGCCCTGTGCCGGCCTGCGCGGGGGCGGAGCCTCCTTGTCCTCCCTACTGCAGACAGGAAAGCTGGACACGAACTCTGGTGATTCCTGCGCAGCCTCTGGGCAGCTGCAGGCTGCAGCCTGATCACCGCCAGCTCAGCCAGCTCCGAGGGCAGCTGCTGCCCAGTGTCCTTTGGTCCGTGTGGGCGGCCCCGGGTGGGAAGCTGCTTGCCAAGAAGGCTGTTTGTGAAGGGGGAAGGACACTGCAAGATATCAGTCATCTCAGAAGACTAACAAGGGTCTGTCTCGGCGCAGCATGGGAAGCAAACATGTCTCTGCAACAAGCAACAGCTTTCTAGGCACAGGAGGCTGTTACCAACAGAGATCGCCAGACTGCTGGATGGCTCTGAGGCCCAGGAAATAAAGTGAACTCTGTCCCTGCCGCAGGCTCTGGAAAGCAAGCTGGCCTGGCTCAGGCTGGCAGTGAGAGGGGGACGCTGATCCTGCCAGGAGGGTCACGGCCCGGGAGCACCTGGAGAGCAGCAGCTGCGTAGGGATCTGTCAGGAGCGTGTGGGGAGCCCCCTGTGAAGGGAAACTGACAACTCTGACCAAGGCCCCGATCAGAGCAGCTGGAAATACGCAAGCGATGTGGGAATCATCTTAATTTCCTGGGTCTCTTCTATTCTCTGCCTAAAAATAACCAGAAGAAATCCCATCTGTTTAAAATTCAGGATAAAAACTTTAAGATACAGGACATTAGAAATCAGCGTTTGGCCACAACGTATTTGTATGCAGATTGAAGATAAAATATACAGAGAGGACAGGAAGAGTAAAAAGAAAATGCTAAAAATAAGATTACTGCCAAATCTGCTTCAGGAGCAAGCAGAACCAAGGTGTGACTGTCCACCTGTGGTTTTTCACATGACTTCAATCCTCAAAGGAATTTTAGAAGTATTTGGTCAGTTTTGTACTTGCTAGGACTCCAGCTACAAAGAATAAAATAATTTTGTGATGACTCTGTCGCCTCTACCCGAATCTCCCCTGGCCTCTATCTCAGTTTCCTTGAACCAGGCCATCATGATTTTAACTATCCCATCACCAGTAATTAGAATTCATCTGGTTATAAGTAGCTATGTAAAATAAATTTCAAGTGTGAGTTCCTTATCTCACACAATAAAACCTCAGAGGAGAAATCAACCTGACTCAGAAAAAAAAAATCTGAAAAATGTCATTCAAATAGTCCCATTAAAAAGGCTGCCTCCATCTCGTCTCTGAAATGCATGGGCGTCTGAATGCCATGGCCTATCCCAGGGCTGGTCACAGCCAGAAATAAAGCATCTTAATCCAGTGGACTTAGAAACAGAGTAGATATTAAATTATGAAAGTGAGAAAACCAGGAATAAAATTAGACTAAGAATAACTCACCTTTGAGCACATTCACTTTGTGCAATGCCTTTAAGCTTTCTAATCATGAACAGCAGGATGTACATGCTTTATAAGTGTATGTCATACATTTACCAAGATAAATCATATTCCTGACTTAGTGGCAGGTCTCAAATCCAAAATATTCAATATAGAAGCTGCTTTCTCTTACTACAATGAAATTAATACATAACAGAAATATTCTTGCAGAAGTCCCCAAATACGTGGAAACTAACCCTTTAAAATAATTCGTGGATTAAGAAAGAAACCAAAAGGGAAATTGCAAAGTATTTTGAACCGGGGCCGGGGAGCTGGCTCAGTGGTTCTGGCACCTGTCTTGTAAGTGCAAGGACCCGGGTTCGATCCGGGTCTAAAATGATTTAAGTGCAATACAAAGTAAATGCTCTTTAAAAATTAAGTGAAAATGTGGGCTGGGGAGCTAGCTCAGTGGTTCCGGCACCTGCCTTGCAAGCGCAAGGACCCAGGTTTGATCCCCGGTAACCACATACAACAGTGCTGGGCACGGAGACTCACACCCACCAGCAGTGAAACCACATACCACAGTGCTGGGCCGGCCTGTCATCCCAGCACTCGGGAGGCAGAGGCAGGAGGATTGCTGTGAGTTCAAGGCTGAGCTCAGAGCCAGCCTGAACTACAAAAGTGAGACCCTGTCTCCAAAAAAAGTTGCGTGAAAATAAGCCACAATCCCAGGCTCATTCCTTCTTATATTACCCAGACTTGGCACCTCCCCTTCGGGTCTCATTGCAAGTTCTTATTAGTGCTTGATCTGTTTCACTGCTCTGCCTCTGGAAAGTGATTTTTGTAGGGTTTTTGTTTTTGTTTTTGTTTTTTTTTTTGTAGGAAATCATTCTCTAGATCCTTAAATTCATTGCCATACATTATTTTAGAGTTATGCAAAGTTGTACAAAATAAGCTCCTACAATTCAAAGTTACTTCTAAATCTCTAATTACACGTTTTCTCAATATTAATATCAATTTTTTTTCTCTTTCTAGTTTCTTAATCTGGAATGCCATAGTTTTATCTATCACATTGCACATCGGAAAGCATAAACTTTTATTAGCCTTTCTAGTGCCTTTTGCTTTGAATTTCTTTCAACTCTGACTTTAGTAAAAATCTTAAAATATTACTGTCTTTAATCAGGCTCTTACAGACCAGGTTTTAGACTCAAAGCATTCATGTTTCTCTGCAAAAGGAAAAACTAAAGTCTCGCAGAGGAATGAAGGGCTTGTTGAAGGTCTTCCGCCCGTGTCACCACTGGCGCCTCGGCCCAGACCCCTGCGGAGCAGAAGGGGCTCGGCAGGGACTTCACCCGCTTGGCGCAGCTCACCTTGTGGGGAGCCTGCCCCGCTGCCCTGCAGCCAGCGGTGTGACTCCCGCACCTGCTTCGGTGCTTTTCCTGGGATCACTAGATTCTTCTACCCAGCGAAAGGGAAAATTGAGCACAGAGAAAAACAGTCCTGAGTAGGACGAAAAAAAGAAAAACAGGATGCGTGGAGATTTAAGTTAAGACCAAAGCAAGTAAGACTCTTATCTCTAGGGTAATTCTGTGTCTTATGTCTCTTATCTCTATTGGTACCATGTTTGCCCCAAATAAATTCATTTAAAAAGCTGAATTATACTAAAGAAAGCTTCTGTTTACATTAAATGTGTCCCAAGCACTAGGATAACCTGAACACTCTCCAGCACCTGTGAGTATCACCCTTCAATCCAAAGCGTGAATGTTGATGTTACTTGACACAAGGGTCTTTGCAGATGTCACTGAGATCCTCCGGCGGCGAGGACACGACTCTGGATGACTCCGGACAAATACACCCGCAGAGAGTCCTTAACAGAGAAAGAAACGAGAGGGCTTGAGAAGTACACAGACCCATGCACGAGAAAGAGAAACAGAGACTGCGGTCGGTGGCTGCCGCGGGGAGAGATGCCGACAGCCCCGGGCTGTGGGAGGCGGGGAAGGAGTTCCTGCTCTTGCGCACACGCCTGGTGCAGGTCTGGCTGCCAGGACCAAGGGAGGGGTGGCTCTCTGCTGTTCTGAGCCAGCAAATCTGTAGTGGTCTGTTATAGCAGCCCTAGCAAATCTGCACCAGTTACTTCTGATTCTCCACAGTGAGCCTCCATGCTAAGAATAAACCTTTCCCATTGGTCAATGGAAATATGTTAGTTTAAAGGAAATCGTTTCTGGTTCCACTGCAATTCAATAACTTGTCTGATTTTTAATACAGCCCCAGGTTATGAAGCCAGAATTAATTCAATACATGGGTCCTATTAACAGTCAGTTGGGTTGAAAAAGTCTATCATCCATTAAGACAGTAGAAGGTAATGTCCCTACTGGACTCCTCTGTCTGTAAAGCACAATTCTGGGTCAGGAGTTTCCTGAAGTTAATTTGTCACCCATCTGCCTGTGTGCTTTGAGCCTCGTGAGGACAGAATTTGGTGAAACAGCTTTTAGAAGCTGGCTTAGGGTCTCTGGCTTTGCCCACTTCGGTGTCACCTGGGCTGACTCACATCTTCACAATGACTCATCCCTCACGGCAGTCAGGAGGAAAGTCCCAAAGAGGGGAGAAAGGCAAGAAGGCCTGTGCTTTGTCCACAGTTAGTGTGAAATGTGTGCGGCATATGCACAAAGCCACCAGACAGCATTTCACTGCTCATCTAACCTCCGCAGAGTCACCATCTGGTGGAAGTGGAGACTCGGAGAGCTAAAGCCTGATTCAAAACTGAGCGCTCATACTGAACCACGGAGCCTCATCATAAATCTGGGAAACATCCACAGTGAAATGTGACTTCTCTACAGGCATGGAAAGAATGATGCCACCAACGAGAAGAGACTGTTCCTAGGGGAAAGAGTGCACCATGAAGGAGAGCTCTAGCCTTCGGGACACAGCCTTCAGCGCAAGCCTCGTTATCAGTGGCCCCTCCTCACCCGCCCATGTCCCACAGAGACTATTTATCACAGATTAATTCAATCAAATTACCAAAGACAGATGACATTTTCATAGAGCCAAGCTATTCCCCCTTGGAAATGTCAAACTTTTGACTCAGATCAGTTGGTACCTTCATATTTTTCAAGAAAAGCTGGATAATACTAGAGCCCAATTCCCCGAATCCTGGAATACGCTGTTCCACGCAGCATGAAGGGTTTTGCAGGTGGGCTTCGGCTTCACTTTGACACGAGCTTGTCCTGGGCACCGAGGGAAGATCACAACGTGCTGGACATCGTCGTCCTGAGAAGCACAGCAGGACCGTGCTCTGCCCAAAGCACTGCGAGAGCCCGCGGCACTCAGGACTCTGCCAGCCGTGCGCCTCCAGCCCAGGTCTCTCCTAGATGTCAGCTCTCTGTGTCGTCCTCGGCCGCAGTACAAACACATCCTTGTCATCCTGTTGTATCACCAGAGTTTCTTCTTTCCAAAGGAGTTCACGTGTTTTTATACAGCCGATACTTTGCTTTAGTGTCTTTCTTTCATGGAGTTGCACATCCCACGGCTGCGAACGTGTGTCCACATACACTTCGCATGACATGGTGCGTGGTGCCCATACAGCGTTCACAAATGCTGACTGCACAGAAGCGGGGCCTTGAGACGAGTCAGCTTGGCAGAGAGGACCTAGCAGCGGCCCCTGTGGGGACACAGCAGCTCAGTGTAAGACAGAGGGGCAAGGGCTCCTACGAAGGAGGACAGTCTTGGCCACTATTCTCCAAGCAAAGAACCACCACCGAGACGTGTTTTGGAAGTGACGTGGCAGTCATCAGAACTGTTTTAAGTAACAAATGTACTCTTCCAATAAATAAGGGACATAGACCAGAAGCAGGAAAGTGCTGGTGAAGCTTCTGTCTTAATCAAGACAGGCAGTGGGAGTGAGGGCTGGAGGTGATGGGGCCGGAGAGGAGGCGACACCCCACGCACACACTGCAAGGAGCTCCTCACTCTTCCTGAAAAGCTTTACCCTTGGCAAAGCAAAGAGTATGTCTCAATTCAACAATGTTATTAGACTTTCCTTCTGTTACACTTCAGCTCAACAATTTAGATTTCTACAGAATTTGCAGCCATCACAGTTCTGAGGACACAGTTCATATAGAAGGTGTTTCACAGATTTATGTCACCCAAAAGCCCGGACCTTGATATTTCTTCCAATGAAAATTGTTTACCATGACAGCAAAAACAAGATGAAGCACACAGCTTTAGAATACTTTAGTCATTAGGCTGCTGTCCCTAGATTAATGACTGCACAGTACTACTTTTGTTGTTTAAATCTGCTGTGTGGTCAATTGTATCGAAAACAATATTAAATCAGCTTCTCAGCCCCAGTGAAATCACAGTTTAGAGTGTGGCTGTGCTTTCCTAACATGTACTACACTAAGAAGCGTGGCAAGTAGTGCCACCATCCCGCCCCACCCCAGCACTGCGGGGAGCAGCAGACTGAGTCTGCGGTCTGCCAAGAAGTAAACCTAAGTGCGAGCGTGCAGTGTGTAGGTCCGACTTCACGTCCACCGCACAGCTTCGAGGCTAACAGAAGCCTGCTTCTTCCCAGCTGAGAAGTGACGACAGGAGTCAGAGAAGCTGCAGTGTACGATGTACCAGTGGAAGTCACCCCGGCGGAAACTGTTTTTCATTACCAACCAAATTTTTAAAAAACAGAAATTTTTAGAAAAAAATGTTTAAATGTCAGGGCTGCTGGGTAGTCTGAAAGAGAATATTTTCTCTAAGGAAAGCCTAATTCCTCAACTTTCTTCGAGGCCAGTGGTGTTTGTACACAGTTTGCAATGTTTTTGTTACTGTTGCTATGTTTATGGGTCTGTATGAGCGGCTACATCAGAAGAAACTAGAACACAGAATATGTATAATTCACTAAGATCCTTAGGTTGCAGAGGTTTAATCTGAGCATGCAGAATAAATGTGAGCCAGCTGAAATCTGGGCAAGTTCAAACTAAAATGTCTCGTATGCCGTGTTTCTCAAATATTTCAAGAGACAAAATATAAAATTAATTGCAAAATTGTAATCACTAGTTTTAGACATAAAGTGATAAATTAATTTAAAACAAGTGAAGGTTTGCTTCATATTTCCTCATTTCAGCCTAATTTTAAATCAGTGGCATTTACTGAATATCCACATGATGAATTAATTGAATCAAGTATTCTTTTACCAAACCACTATGCTGTAACCAGCTAAGACATAACTCAGAAAAACCTCATTATTTTCTCGTGCTGTTATTTCAGGATATGAAATAGTTCAAACAGGCTGAGCTTCAATTTATCTTCTAGATATTATAGGTTTTTTTAAATGGCAAATGCTAATCATGTAAACAAGGAAACTATTTAATTGTCTTAAAAGTTAAGGTCACCAATTACTTGGGGGGTTAGAAAAAAAAGAAACTAATCACAGTACTTGCAGAAATACAAAGGGTAAGTTGAAAACAACATTTTCTTTAGCTTTTATGCCAAGATAATATTTAATTTTTTATTTCTATGTAAAGATGTTTAACTGTATGTAAGAGGATTATAAGTGTTTATAATTTAAAATGTTTATACAACTTACACATACTTGGAAATATTCAAAGATGTATATATGTGAATGTATGTATAAATGTATAATTTATATAGTACTCTACTAAATCATTTGCTCAATAATGTTTTTGTTTTATTTTTAGTAGCTCAGATTTTCTCCATGAGAATTAAATCCATGTAATAATCCAAAGAAGGACTGTGAAGAATATACACTAGATGAATATTATTTTGCTATATTATACCATAAATACAAGTGATAAACTAGAAAGCAGTATCTATAGAAGGACAATTTTAAGTGAGATACGAAAAGCTAACAATACAGAAGACTCACTAGAACAATATGAAAGTAAAATGCTAATATATATCATAATACATACTTTTATTATACCAGTATAAATAAAGAGATCCTCCTCATAACATTAATGAATATATTTACATATATTTCAGTGAATATTAAAATTCTGTAAGATAAAGAGTTTGGAAAACTTTAAAAAATATATAGTACTTTAAGATATATGTCTTGTGTATGCTCTGTGAACACAACATCACACAGCTATCTAACGCTCATATTTCACCCATGAAAAACACATTTCCAAGTTTCTTAGACACTGTGGACTTCGGGATCCATGGCCCGAGGGCTCTGCCTCAGATTTCTGAATTTTTACAAAATTCTCACTATGTTTCTCTTGTGACTTTTGAATTTCTTCCAACCGGAGTCTTCTCTGGCATTCTAAATTTAAACCAGAATAATAGGTTGCATTCCATAGCTTTCTTCAAAATTTTAGCCAGGAAAACTAGAAATAAGAAATATCTTTTGAACTTTGAGGTTAATTAAAATTTATGTATGTTTTTAATAATTTGACTCTATTTACATATTGAGAGACTTGAAGAAAATACTAATTAAAATAACTTGTCATTGGATTGAGAAAGCAAATTGGATGACTCTGCCACCCTAAGGTCAGATACGGTCGGTGACCGAACAGCTCTTTTCCTCCTGTATATTTAATAGAGTAATTTTAATTACTAGAGAAAACATAAAAAATGATATGACTTGAAATCACACAATTACTCTTCTGACTCATGTAAACACAAATAAATAAACATATTTTTTCTTCTTTACACAGCAAAGGCTACAGAATATACAGACTTCACCATTCACATTTTATCATTTTTTGCCATTTTATTTTCTTTGTTGATAGCCTTTTTATGTTTCAAAATACAAATAGTATGCTAAAGGGACATATCAAAATTTATCATTTTCTAAATATTTACACTTTTCCCAACACTACCATTTTTGTTTGTGTGTGTGTGTGTTGTTTGTTCTTTGTGGCAGCTACTTTCAGCACATAGCGTAGTGGGTCTGTGCTTCCTCATCCACGGCCATAATGTGTGCTCTCAAAGTCTAAGAAGCAATGAAAACTTCTCACTCCACTTGATGCTATGAAAATTCCCCTTGAATAGTAAGCAGTAAAATTCCTTCAAGGTCTTTCCACACAAACTTACTGAATGCTCACTCACCACACTCGACCTTAGAGCTAGAATACAGAATAACAAGTAACAAAAACTTCCTTGTTAATGACAGACAACGGAACAGACGCGGCCCTTGCCATTGACGATGACAGTGTTCCCATCTGAACCCTCGGAGGAGCAGGCAGTGAGGTGAGGCCTGCCAGAGAGACAGATAGATATTCGTGATCTTAAGGGAGCGAAGTTTTAAATGTAGCAAGAAAGACGGGAACTGGGTACAGGAGAGTAATTTTAGGAGAGATGTTAGGACTGAACTCCAACCTCAGTAAGTTGAACTCCTCCTGCAAAGCCTGCAGCCTCCATCTGACTTTCCCTCTCCCAGCCCTGGCCCACAGAGGATCTAAGTCGTGTCTGTCCACCCGGTGCTGCGGTTGGTCTGAGCCAGTATGTGTGCTACTGATCACACATTACAGTCTTGATCGCTTCGCTTTACAGCCCGAGGTCCCCCTGGGCTGACGCTACAGTGCTATGAAATAGGCTGCAACTGGAGTCTCGGAGTCTGGCGCTGACCTGTCCGGCTCAGACTCGAACTCTGGCGTGAGGGCCTCAGGGCTGGGCATCTCTCACCTGACGGGCTTCAGTTTCTTTTTCCATAAACAAGACTGAAAAGGGAGAGGAGAAAGAGGAAGCCATAGCATCCTTGTGAAAGTTAAGCCAGCTGATTAAAGCTTGTAAAGGGCACTTAGGAAATGCTGTAGTGCTGCTGTTACCAGCAACACCTTCACCATGCTTCTGAGATGAATCACACACAGCCGCTGCCCTGAGGTCTCTTCTTGCTTCTGAGCGATGCCTCTCACTGCCCCCTGTCAGCTCTCCGATTCCTCACAAGAGCTGCTCTCAGTCGCGTGATGCATCTGCTCAGCTCTTCCCGCAAGAGACAGAAAGGCACTCAAAGGAGAGGAGACATCTCATTCCTCGTGATTTCCTCCAGGAAGTGCTGGGCATACAAATACATTTGGTGAATGCTTTAAGATCATAGTCAAAACAACTCATTTTAGAGAAAAAAAATGAACGTCGGTGTAGTAAAATGTCTGGCCCAGCCAGGAGAGCTAGTGTGGGGGCGGGACCCAGACACTCACATCCTGACTGTGTCCAGGGTTTTCTTGCCGCGGGAACCTTCCAGGACCGAGACCTGAGGTTCCTTTCCTTGTTTGCTTCCTCTGAGCCTTCTGCATGGCGACACCACAGTCTCTTCTATAAAATGCAGCATTATATTTCATAGTAATTCTCTTACTGCTCAGGAAGTCAGATTCCACAGCGACGTAGTTACCAGCTGTTCCAGTAGTGTCCGAAGCCGTTCCTAAAGCTTGGGTTTGACAAGAGATGTGCTGATTTAATGGGCGAGTAAGCGCTGCTGAGGTTCCGTCCACGTCTACGTCCGGCTCACACTGGCCGGCCCGTAGAAGAGGAGCCCAGGGAACGCGCCACTTCCCTGGGGAGCTGCAGGGCTCAGCGGGGCTCAGGCCTGAGTGAGCACGGAGGCGCTCTGGCCCCACGCTCTTCTCCTCGGCCGACGACCACAAGACCAGCACCCTCCCGTCCTGCTGCTGAGCTCTGGGACGCCAGGACGTCTCTGAGCGCCGGAGAGTTAATTACTCTCAAGGTGGGAAACCGGTCAGCTGAACAACTAAGACTCGCCATACAGGGTGGAATCTGAGACTTTTCAGAATATGCGCTCTCTCCAAATGCGTTTGAGTCGAGGTCTGGGGAGCAGCGGGCCTCGAGGGGGCCCTGGAGGACAGGAGAGACGACCTCTCTGGGCATGTCAGGGTGGGCCGCTCCTTATTTCGTATCCAACTCCGGCTTTGTTCATTTCCCAAGTAACTGACAGACTTCGGAACTGGAAACTTGGGTCTGGAGTTTGATTCAGGGCTATTGTTGTGTGGGAATGTCTGACCACCATGTGAACGGACTCCTTTCCTTTAAGACTGACAAGAGCAATAAAGGAGAGGAGAGGGGAGGGGCGGGGGGTTAAGGGAGAAGAGAGGAGAGAGGGAAAGTGGGTAAGTAAGGGGAGGAGAAAGAAAGAAGCGAGTTAGACAGGACAACCTGGAGGAGGAGAGAGGGCAGGGAGGGTGGGGAGAGGGGGAGGGGAGGGGGGAGGGGGAAAGAGGGAGGGGGCGGGGTGGGGTGGGGGAGAGGGGAGGGGGGAGGAAGGGGAAGTGAGGAGGAGGAGGGGAGCTGCCACGCCCCCGTGGGTCCTCTCGTGGGTTGCCCTGCACACGGGCCTCCCTGCAGCAGGCTGCTGGCCAGCCCCACCGGCCCTGCAGCCTGGATCTGCATCCCGCAGCCCGCAAGCGGATGAGGCTCAGCCACTCCTCTGTTCTACCTGTCGGCCAAAGCTGAGGCGGTGACCCACCCTGCCCTGGGGAAAGTTCGAAGTGCTGAGCGCTAGCGCCCGACTTCCTGGGGCCTTTTGGATTTAACTATAATATTTTTAAAAGACTGGTGAAGGTTAGCTGGCTCATTATCACTAGGAGAGCAGTACTTACCGGGCACGCGATGAAGTGCAGTTTGTATTGCAACCAGACACCACCCCATAGCAAGTACTGTTTTAGTTCTTAACTCCGTGACAAAATTTAAAACGGAACTTTTTAAAGATGTTAGCGCACAACACTTACTAGTCTCTAAGAGCTAATGCGTATGGTTTTTACTCCAAATTGACTAAGTTAACCCCAACCGTACAGGACTGGTTTCTCTGCACTCGCACTGTCCTGAGGCCAGGGGAACACATTTTCACCATGCCACGCGCTGGAGTCAGCTTCCGCCTCCACCGCTCACAGCCTACGGGACAGCTTTGCATGCAGTGTCTTTAGGCCACACACGCACGGTAAAGGCCCCCCAGTGGTGCTAACTCACCTGTACTTAGAGGGGGAAACTGCTAATTCTGCTTTTGGGCTAATTTTCATTTGTTTGTTTGTCAAAGAAACAGAAACTTCCTCATTCTTTTTCTCTAATTCATAAGTTACCTTCTCCCTTCATAACAAGCTACATCTCCAGCCCTTTTACATTTTTTATCTAGAGACAGAGTCTTCCTAAATCGGCAACTGAGCTTGAACTTGTGACTGTCCTGCCTCAGCCTCCCAGATGCTGGGATTACAGACAGGCAGCACCGTGCCCAGCTGCCCATCCCTTCCTTGTCTGTTCTGTCAGCCCAGCTCTGCCATGTTGGATCACGGGACAGGCCGGAGGGAGCTGGGCAGGGCTCCCGGGGTCTCCCGCAGAACTTCTGTGCCCTTCACGGGGCCCACCGCAGACCTCCCGGATGGAGAGAAAGCCAGCAGCGTCCTCTTCAGACCACTCTAGCCGATGACCGCACGGGACCAGTGGAGTCAGCACACACTCGCTTTGACCCGCGTGTGGACGAGCTCAGAGCTGTAAGCCACGTGCTGAACCCTCGGGGGCTCTGTCTCCTGCTGGGGTGGACGGCGTGGTCATCCTTAAGGGGTGAGATGGCCTTGCTCTAAGCTAGTTCCTTGGCCAGAGTTATTAATCTTAAAAAGTAACTATGGCTCACTTGGATACCCAACATACCCAGGGTGTGGCGGCAGTTCAGTTGAGCTTATTTGGCCGGAATAATATCTTCTGACCGTGGTTTGAGCCTTGGAGAATTGTCCTTTCGAGACGACTCGTGAGTGATGAACCCTGGCGACTAGATGCAGTGACATTTGGGGAGGAAACTGGGCCGGTGGCCTGGCCCAGAGCCGCCCGGCCTCGGTGAGCGCGCAGCCCAGGGCTGCCGCACAGAGGTCCTGGCGAAATGTCACGGGCAGCCCGCAGCCCGCCCAGGCCGCCTGTCACTGTCACGCGGAGAGCACGGCGGGCGGCAATGGCCGCCTCACCAGGGGCGCAGCGCCCGCGTTTCCACTGGGAGCAGAAGCCGGAGGTGCACGTTACGACGAAGACGAAGTAAATCGAAACTGTGTCCTCTCCGAATGGGGTCCCAAGGATTTCAGGCGAGGTCAGCAGCGTCTAACGTGCTCTGGGAACGCAGCAGGAGACGCGGGAACTTCCGTCTGTCCCCTTGAACTCCCCAGCTCCAGGTCAGGTGCTTGGCGCTGATCTCCAGGCGTGCCCGGGGCCTCGGAGCGGGACGCTGCCCCTGCTCTGCATCACCCTGAGAAGGGTGGACACGGCCAGCCGCCCCGACCCCGGGAACGTGCGGCCCGGGGGCCTCCCCGGACCGGAGGCCTCGTCCGCCCCTTTTCCTCACAAGTGGGCCTTGCTTCGGTCTCCCCCGCCCACCGTGCCCGCAGAGCGCCCGGCGGCCCCCCGCCGGCTCCCTTCCACGCTGCGGGCCTCTTCCGTGTAGGTGAACATCGGAAATCGTCCGCTGCTGCAGTTTTCCCGCTTGCTGTTGAAGATGGCTCCGCTGTTCTGAGCCCCCACCGGGGCCCTATTCAGGTTCACTAACCCTGGACCCCTCTAGCGACTCTGTCGGGTCGCTGGTGCTTCCAGTGGCCCTGGATCTTCGCCTTCCCTCCGGCCACCTGTGCGCTGACAGACACAGCCCCGCAGGTCCCCTCAAGGGCCGCGGTGCCTTCAGCTCTATCCTCTGATCGCTTCCAGTCTTTGTGTTCTGGAGCTCCTCCTTCTCAGATGTCGTCACGTGGTTGTCCCCGCATGTTCGTCTCAGAATTAGATACATACCCCTCGGGGTCTGTGCGCGGCTCTTCTTGCTTCTCCTGTGTGCTGCCCACCAGGAATATTCCTCAACTGCTCAAGGTCAGCTCCGTGCAAGCAGTTCCCTGCTAAAACATCTCAGGCACCGAAATCCCCCGAAAACTCCAAGCCGGAAACACAGCCCCCAGGCAGCTTGCGCAGCGTGGTATAAAGCAATCGAAGTATTGAAAACAATCGAAGTATTCGTACTCAGCCGTCTCTCACCCTCCATTCGCTCTCCCCGACCCTGCGTACCTGGCCTACCCCCTGCCGCTCCCCTCCAAGGCTCCCAACCCAAGTACTGCCTGTCCCTGCAGTTCATGACCCTTTCCCAGCCCTGGAAGCCACTGGCCTGACACTGCAGAGGCTGTCGGGGGCTGTGGCCGGTGTAAGATTAAGGGCAGACCTGGTGACGCTGCGCACAGTCAGACGCCAGCCTGACTCCTGTGGACGCACAATATCTCAGATTCGCGCATTCATTCTCCTCCTGACAGACGGATCCAGCGCACAGAAACCTCTGTGGTCCGTCATTACAGTCTCACAGTCTCCACTCTTCTTCATAGCAATGATCCTTCACATGGTTTCCATAGTTACCGGTGCTAAAAGAAATCTAATCCCATTATTCCTCTCATTAAAAATAATAAATAAAAACCCCAGTTCCTCTCCATTGCCCTCGGAACAGAATCTACGCCCCTGCCTAGAACATAAACCTCAACACAGTTCATTTGTGTGTGTGCTTAAGAAAATGGTTGTGAACACTGTTAGAGGAATTGCCGTGTTAGAGATATTATGTGCCATCTTGCGTGGGTTCTTCACCCTTCCCTGTAGCTCCAAGAAGCAATCAACTGGAACTGAGCTTCTTGCAAGGCATGAACCTTATGGCGCCTGGTAGGCTAAGGCTTCCTCACCACAGCCCTGATGTCAGATCCCCTAACCCGGGGTATATGTAAGACCGCAACTGTACCCTCCCCCCGCCCTCTGTCCTGCCGTCTGTCTCTGTGTCTCCCTCTGTCTCTCTTGCTTCTATCTCTCTCTCTCTCTCTCTCGTCTCTTTCTTGCCTCTGTCTCTCTTTCCCTTTCTTCCTTTCTTCTCTTTCTTCCTGTCTTGCTTTGATATAAGAGCCACTTGCTTCTGAATAAAAATCTCCCCATAGGTACCTGGTGTGTGGCATAGACTTGGGCTTTAGCAGAATTCTTTACCTTTACAAACACATCTGCCAGACAGAGTCTCGGTGCCAGAGCACGCAGGGTCTGCTGGGAGGGCTACGCCGAGCACCTGGGGGTCACCACAGTCATGAGCACACACACTGAGAAAGCACAACTTTTATGAAATAGCAATAAGAAAAACTGTCAAGCAGTTGACACTAATTCAAAAATAATTCCAGTCTTTATAAGTTCTTGGGAAAGATGACCAAAAATCCAATTTGTACCCTGCAGCAATACTCTGTGCAAAATATTTTCCTCTCTTGTCCACTAAAATTCCCCTTTTCTAGGGCTTAGTGTTTGATAAATCCTTAAAAAGTGTCCCCAGTCTATGTAAGCAGTTTCACTTACATCTTTGGGGTTTGTTTGTATGTTTGTTTGTTTCTGGCTTTAATCCATCGCTGGGTCCTGCAGCACAAAACAAACGCAGAACCCACCCTTTCTGCAGCCGCTCAGTCCTGCCTCGCAGACTGTCTCCACAGACACCCAGGAGCAGGGCTGGAAGGCACTTTGGGCTATTCGTGTACTTAAAACATTCTGTCTTCATATAAAGATGCCTGGACTTTCCTCGCTGGAGTTATCCATGCAGGGAGCATGAGGAGGGGAGCAGAGACAGCCCCACAGGCACTACCAGCTGAGGCAGAAGAATGGCCTCAGCTCTGGGCAGGGCAAGGCTCCGGCAGTGCCTCGGGGCGGGAGGTAGGACAGACCTGGAACCAGAGGGCCCTGGCTCTCACAGCTGAAGAGGGCAGCTGAGTCCAGCTCAGGAGAGGCTG
Source organism: Petromus typicus (assembly GCA_004026965.1). Classification (NCBI taxonomy): domain Eukaryota; kingdom Metazoa; phylum Chordata; class Mammalia; order Rodentia; family Petromuridae; genus Petromus; species Petromus typicus. Next base: position 55,863 of record PVIR01004734.1, read on the forward strand.
GCAAAGAAGAGAAGAGAGGTGGAGGAAGAGGCCCTGGAGCCCTGGTGAGCGCGTGCACGTGTGTGAGCATGCACGTGTGTGCGCGTGCATGTGTGTGAGCATGCACGTGTGTGCGTGCACGTGTGTGAGCATGCACGTGTGTGTGCGTGCACGTGTGTGAGCATGCATGTGTGTGTGCGTGCACGTGTGTGTGCGTGCACGTGTGTGTGCGTGCACGTGTGAGACAGAGGGCCATGCACCGGTGAAGCCTGCAGTCACCTGGACAGGTGTCGGTGCTGGCTCCCAGAGGAGCCTGGGCCCCGCCTGCCCCTGGCAGCCGTGTGTGCTTTTGTGACTTGCGGAAGGGAACTCCTTGGTGTGGGCGGATGCCATTAGAGCGTCAGAGGGAGCCATCGACAGGAACAGGAACAAAACACAGCACGGACGCGTGTGCAGAGCTGGACACTGGTCCTGGTGTCCCGCACTGAACTACCTCTCTAGCCTGTTTTTCATTCATTTTGAAGGATGGTCTCCAAACTGCTAAATTGCCTAGTGTGAGACCCAACTTGTCGCCTCCTGCCTCAGCCTCCCATTCTGGGCTGACAGGCTGCACCGCCATGCCGGGTACATCATGACGCCTTCACTTCATTGCTCACTAGTGACGTATTTCCCAGCCACCCTAATTTAATTTTAGATTATCCCCTAGCTCAAATCATGAACTACATAAAACCTAAGCTTACTTTGGAAATAGTCAGCTGGTGATAATTTTTAAAAATTTCTTGGCTTGACTAGTAGCTAATTCAATTCTATGTCTAAAGCTACAGTTACTTTTCCAGAATCTTTATTCACCTAACAGTTTTACTATTAAAAAATTTAACAGTATGTGCAATGCAGACTGTAGGGAAGACTTCAGTCAGTGATCACTGAGGACTACCATGTACTCGGCAGATGTGCATGAATAAAATAAAACTCTAGCTGTCCTTTTAAAAGTTAACTGTCCAACTGGTCTCAATTGGCAGCTCCTCAACATGTATTAGTCAATTTAGTGGGGAAAAAGCCACTAAAAAGATATTTCACGATAATTATTTAGAAAAAAATACAGCCTCCCAATTTCCTATTTAATGTTGTCCTGCATATGTAGCATGACTATAACTGACTCTGGAAGGTCTAGGGTGTCCACATTCTTTTCTGTCTCCATAGAAAAATTTTTTCTTTTTAGAATATCATTTCCTTTCCATGCACATCTTTCACACCTGGAGTGCAAACTTCTCTCTGTCCTGATAACAGCTCCAGGGCATAGCCAGGACCCAGGACGGGTGCTGGTAAAGCTCTCAGAGTTGCCGCGCAGTGGCCCTCTGGTGTCTTCATGCATAGCGCTTCTACGCTGCGCGCTGTGTTGCAGAGACGGGGCCGGGAATTTTGTAACACCCTCAACGCAGCAAGACGCTGTGATTCCGAGTCTCCTTTGATCTGCCACTCGTAGCCTGTCCATACATCCCAGCCGTCTTTGAGGTCTTTTCATTTGGATGATACACCACCTAAGAATAAATATTTAAAAATAATCAATACAATCTAAAACAATGTTTCTGTCCAAATTAATGTCTCTCCAAGTCTTTGTCATTGTGATTCAACTTTACCTCGTTCATTATGTTTTTAAACCCATGAGAAATGAGCCAGCCCTGCCACTCCAAGTCCACACAGACAATTTAAGAAAGATGAAAGACACAGACAGATGACAAAGGAGAAGAAAGAGGAGGAAAGGGCCACTCACCTTTAAATTACACCAAGTTTTTGGTAGTATTTATGAGAACTTTTAAAATTTTTTCAATCAATGCCTGACTTAAGAAGTAAACATTGTCTAAGGCCTATCCCGGTAGTGAAACGCTGCTTTAGTTTCGGAATCTGCTCCTAGTGGTGCATTCGGAATGGACTTGTCTTCTCCGTCCCTCCCCACTGCTGACTCCAAGCAGCTGTTCTGAGCACCGCAGCAGCAGAGCAAGTTCTGTTTCCCACCATACCCGGCGCTCAGGAGCGAGGCAAAGGCGCAGGCAGCAGCGGCAGGAGAGAAACCACTGCCCCGGCGAGAGGAGGCCAGGCTCCAGACTCCCCCATCTTCTTCCTTGTCTGCATTTGAAACAGAACTTAACAGAGATCTTATTAGAGAATTTGACAACATTCACTTGAGTCACATTTAATAAAGTCAAAACATGGTGTCGGATCAAGAGTGTTTCTTTTTAATAGAATGGAGTGCTACACAGCCATAAAGAATTATAAGCCTGAGACATTTATAGTTAAATGGATGCAATGGAGGCCATACTCTGAAGTAAAATAATTAGGACACACATGTGTAAATACAGAATAATTTATCTGGTCTGAGACACTAAAAGTGTGGGTGAGAATCATAATATACAACAAGTGTGAAATAGGGAGAAAATATTTAAGGGGGAAGGGGAGAAAGGAAAACAGTAGGGGTGAGAGGGTTGGTGGATTCACCCTGATGTTGCTTACGTGTACGTTAAGGAGGAGTCGTGAGGTACAGTGTATTCTGACCTGGCGTCAGTGTGGGGTACATTTGTGAGGACTTGCTGTTGCTTTTAATGCTTCATGTGTTAATAAAGTAATAAAAACATTAAACACACACTGGGGGGAGCCCCGGCTTGTCTCCACACAGCTGCTGGCCTATGTGTAGATGGCGTCCCAAATCGAGATTCTGGTTTGGGTTAGGTTAGAGGGCAGATGTTCTCAAGGGAAGATGAATCTGTCAGGCTCATCCAACACAAGAAACAATCGACCCTGTCCTCCCAAGTGGGGACAGGAACGGAAATGGAAATGGAAGAGCAAAGCACCCTGCTGTCGCTGTCAGCTTCTCACCTGGAAATAGTCTGGAGTTCACAGGTACCTCCCACACAAATTAAGAAAAGAACTACTCTGTAATGAGTCTCATATTTTTATAACTGTATGTTAGGCCTGGTAAACACAGGCTGCCCCTACACACCTGTCTCGCGTCCGTCTCGTCCTCTGTGGCAGACGCAGCCCCCTGCCGCTGTCTGAGGAGGCCACGGACGTCCACAGTGGGGTCGCGGCAGGCGTCCCATTAGCCTGGTCACTCCTAGCAGGTCTGGCAGGGGCAGGTGGAAAAAGCAGCTTGCTGAAAGACGTTAAGTCGGTGTTACAAGTGTTCTCGTCCTGTACCCGGGGTGGTCTAACAGGTGTCCTCTTCGGAAGTACTCTAACCCAGCCCAGCAGGCTGTGGAGAAAATTAACCTGATACTTCACAATAAACAAAAGCAGCCACGCTGCCCTCAGGGTGGGAATGCGGACTCGGCCTTCGCTGTGGGGTCACTGGCCTGGCAGACAGGCTCTGCGGCTGGCTTCCTGCAGAAATTCTTACCCAACCACGTCTGCGATTCCCTTCCATAAAATCTGCAACACAAGCTGACACGTCCTGGAGAAGAGCCGCTACTGGTGCAGACCACCGGCTCGGCCCTGCCACATAGCTCAATGTGCGGCGCGCAGTGGGCGTTGGCCTTGTCTCTACTTCAGAGAGAGGAAGCCCAAAGTTCGCTTCAGCCGTTACACGAGTTATGGGTTTCTGTGGATTTGAATGAAGACACTAACATCTGCCCTTCACTCCCAACAGCTCCTGCTAAGTGTATTTAGATCTTGTCAGACACTTTTCGTGCATATTTTGAGGTGACCTTATGTTTCTTCCTGGTGCTGTTAACAAGGTAAGTGAAACAGACTTAAGCATGAGGTTGAGTTTGCCTTCTCACGCTCACCGTTTTCATCAGTCTCGCCGGGGATAAGCAGTCTATGCAAAGGTTTTGCCTTGGCTCCTCCAATGTGGCCGTCCAGGTTTTGCTTGGCTGCCTGAATCCAAAGAGCTTCAGGAAACTTCGCTTGTCTGGATGGGCTGAGCCTGTCCTTCCTCCCCCTGCAGCGGGGCCTAGGCTCTGCTTTATGCATGGTGACTCGGGTACAGCCAGCTCCTGGACACCACTGGTCCTGGGCTGGAAGGAGAAGCCCCTCCAGGGCGGGAAGTACACGCAGATGTGCGCTGTGCACGCGGGACGCGGTGTGTCTAGGCCAGAGATGCCGCAGGGTGATAAAGGCGAGTAACCAGACCTGGGAACCGCCACTTACACGGAGCCCAGGGCCTGGAAAGCTGAGCCGAAGCCTCTGCTCTTTAGTTAGACTCAGCAGCTGGGGGAGGCTTTGCGGGGTGAAGTGGCTTGGTCTAATTCACTAGTTTTAACTTCATCTCATTTCTCATCATCACTGTGTCACTTTTCTGATGAGGTGACAAAACAGATGAGGACATGGACTTTTAATGAGGGAAGGATTTAGGTCCCTGGCCCCTCAGCTTCCCATGCATGGCAAGCTGGCGCCATTGCTCCGGGTTCACGGTGAGCCCAGGGGCCTGCTTCTCGCTGTCCTGTCCAGACGCACCCCAGGACCTGACCTGCCCGGAGGCTCCACCCTAAAGCTCTGCCACTTCACAGGTATGGGACAGCCAGGTGCCTGCCTTATACCACGTGGGCCTGTGGGGCCACTTAGCTTTGAAACCGTGACATTAACAGTATCATGTAATTTTTGTAAGCCCCAGAAATTTAAGTAGCAAAGAATATATAATGAAGTGTATATACACATTTGCATGTGCAGATACTATATAATATATGTACTTTATAATATACCCTATGAGTTAGGTAACTGCAGCTTAGATTCGTTACACATTACACAGTCAGTAAGTGACAGAGCTTGAATATTTAATTCTTTCCCCTTTAAAAGTACCCAGAATTCTACCTAACTCTGTATCATAATTGAATTTTCTCATAAATCCACTGTACTGACCACTGCACAGAATATTTGTGATGTTTAAGTTCTTGCTTCACATGTTGACCATTGGGCCAGGATGTAACAGTGGTGTTGCACTTGCCTAGTAAACTCAAGGCCCTGAGTTCAATTTCTGGTACTGGCAGGAAAAAAACAAAACAAAACAAAAAAACCATTGATCATTAAGAGCATTTCTAAGAGTGAAGGGATTGAATATGACTCCTAAATTTGAATTTTGATACCTTCTTATCATGCATATAAAAAGAACTTTTCAGTAGAAATAGATTCCAGCTTCACTTTTTAAAAAGAAAACCTAAAATAGCTTTTGTAAACCTTTTAAATTCTATCACAATAACCTTGACAACTGTTCTCCCATTCAATCGGCCTTTCAAATATTGATCCAGGCATCAAGTAGCAACATAAAAGTACTGAATTCTTTTAAAATGTTCCCAAATCTTGCTTTCCAAACCATCTCATTACCTTAAGTAGCTATTAAATATGAAAAAAATGAACAAAATTCTGAAATGATTTCATCCAGAACTAAAGTTGTATTAATAGTCCACTGACCTGGAATATGGCACATGTAGGTAAACAGTAGCAAAGGAAAACCCAACCATACCTGCAATTGCAAGTTCCTGCTGTCTTCTGATGAGCATCGGCCTAGCTTGACTTTATGTAATGCCTGGGAGAGAGGACGGAAGGAAAGGCGAGGATGCCACCCTCCCACATCCCACTCACTCGCCACCTGCCCCAGGTCCAGACTGCCCGCTTTAAAGAACCCAGCAGCGAAGAAGTAGAGAAACTTTAAGCAATCCAACTTCAGATTTATAAAAGAAAACATGAGAATAACAACTCAGATAAAGTATTTCAGTCTTCTTACATATATGGAATAAGAGAAAGGAAATAAATACAGAGTTTAAAATGTCAAAGTAAAAAAAGTAAAACAAGCAAATCTGTCTGTTGTGCGGTGTGCTCTCCAGCCGGGTGCTGATGCTGAAATTCACACATCAGCGGTCCCATCGTCTAGTTAACTTCTGACTCCAGTGAGCAGACCAGTGGAATGTACCCACGTGTTTAGAAGACAGCAGTGCGAGCCCCGAGGAGGCCTCTGCTTACTCCCTTGTCTCAGAAAATAGCATAAATACATTGCAACTATAATCTCCCAAGCAACAGACAGGTGGCATAGGAGTAGACATCGTGCTAAACTTGTTTTTGCAGGAAGAAAATAACCCTCCAGTCTGGGCTATTAGAAGTAACCCGGAAATGTAAGTGTGGCAGGTTAATCTCGGTTTTCAACTTGCCTGGGTTGAGAGAAATGGGAGGTTAGTAAAGCAGACCTCAGAGGGTGCGCGCTGGGGCGTAGGGGGGCGCCTGGAGGTCCTCAGCGTGTGCCGTTGCCCTCATGTCTCCCTCTAGGCTTCCCCTGCTTTGTACTTCCTGGCTGCCATGAGGCGAGCAGCTTCCTTCCACCCTGCCCTCCCGCCACCGCGTTTCTGCCTTGGAGCCGGAGGACCATGGACTACAATGTCGGAAGCTGTAGGCTAAATCAAAGATGCCTTCTTCAGGTTCCAGGTGTCAGGCACTTTGTCCCAGGAATGGGAAATACAGTTTACAAGATTCCCCTTAGCAATCAATTTGAACTAATTTTAAAATATACTTGGCGGTATTAGGTAAAACTCCTCAAAACAACTGCTGAGTGTGAGGGGCAACCACTTCTGCCTTACATTTACATTAAAAGCTTACAAGTTAATGGCTGGGAACTATAGGTAAAGAGCTTTTAGTGCCTTGAGAAATCTTCCACACAGTGAAAGACAATGGGAAAGTGGAACAGGTTGTCCCCAATGGACATAAGTTGTCCACCAAAGAAATGTTCAGACACAGCCATCAGACACTAGCAGGTGTGTAAACCGAGCATCAGAGCCCTTCCCTTTGTGGATGGCTGCCATGCTGTAGTGACTTGTCCAGCAAGAATACAGGGAGGGTTAAAAATAGGGAGGTGTGGAGTAAGTCAAACCGGAGGACTGACCACGGGAAAAGAGCGAAGAAAGCATTCGAGAGCAGCCTCGATGCACCTTCTGCAGCAATTGTAAACACCACCTCCATATCACTTGTCACCTATTAGAATATTTCAAGTTAGAAACAATCGCACCACCCCGGACAGGTGTAAGGAAATAGGTGCTTTCCTACGTGGGTTGAAAATGCAAGTCAGTATAGTTGGGAGCAGTTTCCCACTAGAAGACAGCCAATCCTTATAGCCAGTAATTTCACACTTGGAACTTGATCATAAAAAGATACTTACATTACAGTATTATTTCTGGATATAACTATAGAATGTTCATTTAAAAAAATAGAAAATAAAAAATTAGAATTAAATATTTATGAAAAAGGATTAAATTAAATACAGTAGACTTACATTAATATTCTTGTATTTATATTTAAAATAAGCTGGCTTTTTCTGTTCTAACAAAGACATTCTTCAAGCTTATATGGCATGGGGAATGGTCCTGTGCTACGTTTTGTAAAAGCATCATACAACGTGCCGGTGCCTGTGTTAACATCGGGCACCTTTCCTGGAGCTGCACACCTTACTACCAGGAGAAAAGAGGAAGAGACCAAGGCAAGACTTTTCTTCTCAATCTAGGCACTCTAAAATTATTTAGACTTTTTTTGAGAAACATTTACCACCCTTGCAGCTTTTATGGAAATCTATAATGGTTTAAAAATTTTACTTCTTTTCTGGCTCAGATTTCTGACTGGCAGCCCCCAGGCCCTGAACACACTCAGGTTATGACCTTAAAACACATCATAACGTGGATATTCTCTGCAATTAGGGGTCATCAGAGCAGAAACGGGAGAATAAGAAGAGACACCGATTTCTCCCTAAGTAGGTCGATGTGATGCTGCCTCTTTGTTTTTTCTTTAATCTCATCCTTGATTTATAGTCTTGATAAATGTAGTCCCAAACATGCAAATGAAGGAAACAGAAAAATGAGATTCAAGACGGCTACTAATGAGTGGTCGCTTGTGTGTGCAGCATGGCGCTGGCTCTTGCACAGGGAGTGGGACTCAGTATCACTGCGTGCAGTGTCTATGCTGCTTCCTGTCTCCTTGGCACATCAGAGCATCTAGGTCAACGAAGCCTGCTTCCCGGGTGACTCACAGGAGGTTATATAAATTGCTGGTCCTGCTGTAAGACTGGAAAGGCTTGCTTAAAATAAAACTTATTTCAGGGAATAGAAATGTTGTTTTCCAATCTCTTCATAGTTTGAGTTTGCCTTTAAAATGCACCACAAAAGGAAAAGACAGCCTTATATAATTTTATTAAACGTTGAATATCAGATCGGATTTTTCTAATTCTCTGCCTTTGCATGGTAAAGGACCAAGTATGAATGCAGATTTATTCCCCACAACAGTGACACAGCATGTTGCAATTATGCTGCTTTCTCAGTGGTGTTTAATTGGTATTAAAGTGCTCACTGCTAAGAGGCGGTCTCACCATCCACATCCCGCTAGCCAATTATGTGGCCTGGCAGGACGATCCTACTTTCACATCGCAAGTGCCAACCATTTAGCATGATTTGAGTAGCATCAGTTCAACAATATAAATGAAATTAGACCTCTTTCATGAATAAGGCTTGGAAAAGGGAAGTTTTGTTGAGTGATTATGAATAATCTGAACTGATTCTTTCTGGCTGCCCTCACTCCAGCTCTGGCGTTCCACCCCATCTCTGGATCTCTCTGTTCGCTTCTTGCTCATTTTCACCCTGATAGTGAAGTCTCCCCGCATGCCTGACTTGGGCCACTGCACGTACGTCCTGTCGGAGTGGCGGGTGCAGCTCCAGAGGCTCCGTGGGGCTAGTCCTGCCCCATAGTACAGGTTCTACTGTTGAAGAAGGTCATTTCCTGTGGAACGAACACACTCCTAGGTCCATTTGTGTGGCTTCAGGTCCATTGCTTCCCTTATACAAAAAGCCTCCGTCCTCCTAAAATCTTCATGAATTTTCCTAATTCCTCTTTTTCCTTCTTGTGTAGCTGAGGGTAAGATTTAAAGGCCTTATTTCCTGGGAGGTGTTGTCCAGCCATTCTGCCCTCCATCAAGGCAAGTTCTCAGTGTGGCTGTCTCCCCCATTCACGTGTGGAGCCCAGAGCCGGACACACATATCCGTTCTGTGTTACGGTCTGAAAACCTCTCTCCACCAGTAACAATTATTCCAGTGTTGAGCACGTAAAGGAAGCAGATGTGCCATTTCCCTCAGTGAAGCTTCATCAGAAATCTATGAAGACCTCTGGACAGGGAGTGGACAGCTGTGTCCACACGTGCCGTCTCACCTCGTCCTCTAGCTCTGGGGTTAAGTGTATTTGTCTTCAGCAAAACATAATGAAAGTGGGACCCAGAAGAGTGAGGTAAGTCACGAGGCGCGTGGAGCTAAAGGTGGGCGGGGTGGAATTTCCGGTCAGGGCTCCTCAGCCTAAGTTTAGGGCTTCTTTTTTTAATATTTGAAAATTAATCTATTGGTACATCTTAGATATGCACAAATCACCTTCATCATAGGAAGTTTGAATACACACACGGCACATCTTGTTCTCCTTCCCCGCTCTCTTCCCCTTTCACCTCTTCTGCCCCTCCTTTTCTACAAAAGCTTTGTTTCCATTTTTCTTTCTATTCTCTTTTTTCTCCCTTCTTTTCTTTCCCCTTTCCCCCTCCTGGTGCCTCTCCACATCGGAACATTTTCTTTCTATTTTGTAATATCTTTTATACATTTTGGTCTTTGTTTACCTTTTCTGCTTCTCACACCAGAGAAACAATGCAACATTTAAACATGTATGTCTCATTTATTTCACTTTAAGAATATGGTCTCAAGGTGCAGCCATTTTCCTAGAAATGTCTCGAGCTTCTTCTTTAGTGGACAGCAATAATCCACTATATAAAAAAACACAGCTACTTTATCCAGCCATGCATGGATGGGCATTTGGGCTGTTTCTGAGATTTAGCTATGATAGACTGTGCCACTACACATGCAGGTGTGCATATTTCACAGTGGTGTGATGCTTTTAACTCTTCCAGGAAGATACCAAAAAGGAGAATAGCGGAGTCAAATGTGCTTTCTAGCTTTAGTTTTTTAAGGAATCTCCACACTGATTTCCACAGTGGTTGCACCTGTCCACACTCCAAGTGTAGGGAAGGGCCCCCTTTTCTCCCCTGCCCCAGCAGTGTGCTTATTTTTCTTGCCACAGTTCAGTGAGGTGTCAAAATCAGAGTGAGGCTATGGGAGTTGAGCTCATGCTGGTCCCTGCCAAGTGGTGTGGTCTCATGTTGAGCTTAATGTTTGCATATTTAAGCTTTCTCATTAATAAATTATTTACCTCTCAATAGAGATATTTTAAATTTGTGAATATAGAATTCATCATGAAAATAAATTCTTCTACTTATGCCATTAGCATAATCAGCTTACATCCAATGGAAGCTAATCAATAAACCTTAGGAAGACTCTCAGGTGTGTCACTTCCCGCAGGAACTGGTGTAGGCCTGGAGACGCAGAGGCCGGGAATTCGACCTAGCACCGAAGAAATAGATCATGATTAGTGAACCTGTGAAGTTGGGGCTATTGAGGGCTTTCAAAATAAGTTGTATTAATGATTAACAAGGCCTGTGGAGCATGTTGTCATTGAAAGAGGGACAGATTTTCTAAGAGGAAGTGGGTCTTCTTATCTAGACTAAGTCTTGAGAGCAGAGGGAAGAGGAAAGGTGAGCGCTCCGATCTTTGACGAGAACGGACAGAGATAATTCCACCATCTGCCTTCCTACTTCTTTGCAGAGCCCAGAACACAGTTTGGAAAGGGAGGTTTGTAGAGAAAGAATCCAGCAGCTGTAACTGGCTTGGCCTCAACTAAACACATCTTCACTATCCAGCCACTTTATACAGTTTAACCGCAGCAGCCCCAACTCCCTTGTCTGAACAGTCTCCTCTCTCCTCCCCCCTCCTGCCCTTCTTCACTGATAGGATGACTTTATTCCTTATGCTGTGACCTTTGTGGAACAGCAGGGCATTTTTACGAGTTCATGTTTTTAACTTGATCTAAATAAATAACTTCATCTTGGAGTTCTCTCCCCTTATCTGCTTTCCATTTACAAGCTGCTCCAAATCCCTGGGAACGGCCCAGACACAGACCTGATGGAGGTTTCTGGAAGGACTGTTTCATATCTGGGGCTGACTGGCAAAAGAGAGGTAATGTCCAGGAGGGACTAGGCAAGAGTGACTCATCCTCACGCGCATCCAGCCAGGGCTGCGTCCAGAGCTGCAGACAGGTCAGAGCAACAAGAGAGATTAGAATCAGTAGGAAGGGATCGAATGGCAAAGAGCCCCAAGGGGTCACTTCTGGGGTTGGGGTGTGAAACCATGAACGTGCAGGTCCTGTAGGTGAGATCCTGTCACAGAAGGGACGAAACCACAGAGGTGAGCAGCGCTTTTCAACCCCTGGGAAGGTTCTGACCTTGCAGGTCATGCCTGTGGCCTCCGGGATGTCCACAGCCACCACTGATATGTAATAAGATTATCCTGTGCACAGCTCAGATGCTGAGCTGCAGGGGAAATGTTCACTCTCTCCTGTGATACAGAGGAGTGGGAAAAGACGGAGAGCAATGGGAAGGAGAGGAAAGCAGGTATTTAGAAAAATAATCATTTTTACAAGGCTTACCATTAATCTAATTGAAATGCGGTGGCTGGTTGTATAACCAGTGCTTTGTCACATGTTTCAGACAGAGTTGTGTTGTGGGAGCATCGTCATGTGTTAGTGGACACACTCAGTGACGGGCTACTTAGGTGCCATGGGTGACGGCGGTAGGACTTTGGATTTGACACTGTAAGGAAGAGATTGAGAGCTTGGTTCTGTGACAAAAGCAGTGTTTACCACCGAGTTATGTCTTTGCTCTCACATCTGAGAGGAACCAGCAATCGACATATCACATTTCTGGAAGTGAGTGAGCTCATTATATCTTGCAGGTTCTTTAAAAGGCCTACTAGTCTTAATCATTATTTTCACTGACAAAAAATAAAGAGATTTCCAAAATAACTATGTAAGGGTTAGAAGTTATTGAAATAATAATGAATGTCAGAACTTTGATCCCCATCTTCATTCTGCATAGTATTTGGACCCTTCCACCTTAACTTGTCTATAAATAGGTGGCCCTCCCCTGTTATGTAGTAGAGTTAAACTTTATAGTTTGTTTTATTCTTTAACTTCTTTGCTGTTACTTGCTGTGTATATTACTTTTACAATCTACAGCAGACATATGTAACGTGCAGTAATATTACCTTGCTTAGGGTTGTTCTTAACAAAAGCATCCCAGCAGGTTTTAGTGTGTAGTTGTCGAGTCTATGATACAACTTGTCTCTAAAAATGAGACTTTCAGAAAGATGATTGCGCTTCACTGATTACAGCAACCTTGGCTATTTTGGGCAAGAAAAATTCATGCCCTGAAGCAAAAGAATCAGGGCCAGACACAAAAGCAGAAAATGCAAAGTTAGCGCAAAAAAGAACTTCTTTTTGCTCATCCTATGGAATTTGTTTTACCAAGATTTCCTCTTCATGTTCACAGTGGCAAAGGAGGAATTAACATACGAGGATAAAAAGTTCTCTAAGTATTTTCCTTTGGGTTCCACAGTAGCTTTGCTAAAATTTACTCTAATAAAGAAGTTCCAAATGTTCTCTATAGATTAAAAAAAGTAGAGAACTCTGTTTTCAAATAAAATTCCTGGCTGCCCTGCCATGAGCTGTTTCTCCTCAGCCGCCCTGCCTGGGAGCCAGTGGACTACAGACTGAAACCTCTACAAATTATGACCTAGGAAACCTTTCCTCCTTTAACTTGTGGGTGTTGGATATTTTGTCCCAGGAAAGAGGAAGTAATTAAGACAGTCTAGGACCAAAAACTCTCAAATTTCAGAGAATATTCCTATTTTCAGAGTTTTTCTCAATAAAACCTCTGCTCAGATTTTTAAAGTCCCCCCAACAAACCCACAAGAAGATTCACATAAGCATTGCAGACCAGAAATCACAGCCAAAGCAATGGAACAACAGACTTGATGACCAGTCGAGAAGGCTGTGTCACTTACGTGTGCTTGTACAAGTCGTTTACCAGTGTCCCACTACTTCGGAATAACCGTATTTCTTTCTTTCATTTTTACCACCTTCCAGTCCAAACAGGAATTGAAAATATGCATGACATATACCTGTGTGTGTCTGGCTACCAGCCGCTTTCCTCTCCTCAGCAGTGAGACTGTTTGATATCCCAGCTGGCCCAACTCTACATCGCCTCTCTGGGGTCACACTCGTGTCTCCTTGGACAAAGTCCAGTCCAGCTTCACCACCTGAGTTGCTGCTGATTCCCTGAAGTCTTCCGTTCATTCCTGTGTGAGACCAGCTTGTGTCTCTGGTCTGCACTCTGTGCCTGGAACCCAAGTCCCTTCCTGGGTGTCTGCGGTGCATGCAGATTTCCTACCACTGCAGAGCAACGGGGCTGGCCCACAGGCCGCAGTGAGAGCTAAGGGTGGACGCCTGGGAGTGGCGTCATAGCACGATCAACTACAAGACCATGTGGCTCTCATCACCTGAAATCCACAACTCAGGTTCCTTGCATCACGACTGACTCAGAATCTGACTGGGGCAAAGACTACAGATGGGGGCAGTGGGTCTCTATAAAGATAGATGTTTCACAGGTAAAAATCAGACAGAGCTCTTCTGTCTCCCTGTGCTGCTGATCTGGAAACTTCTACCCTTCCTGCTTCTATCAGGTTTGCAGCTGCCAAGAGGAGCAGAAAAGAGTAGATGAGTCCGATCATTCTCAAGTCACCTCAACTATGGGGTAACAGCCAGATAACTATGGGACAAAGATGTTGGGATTTGATCTTACATTGTCTTGAGTTTCTGGTACAATCTTCACCATCTTCTGGGGGTCTTACTGGGTCAGTCATTCTCTGACTACTGCCGTCTACTCCATTAATAATCAATATTTATCGGTAGGTTGCAGTATTAGTCCTTCATATAGCCATTTCAAAGAAAAGATTTACTTTAAAAATCCAAACTTCCAACAAATCAGTGGAAGATTGCTTGGGCTACTTGGCTTGTCAGTTGTGACCTTAGCTTATATCCCTGAGCTTATTTTTATGTCAACATTTAAGGGTCTACAATCCTGTCTATTGTTGTCCATATGATGCAATAATCCACTATGGTTTGAAATTAATTCATCTTCTCATAATCATTAAATTTTATAATATGCGGTCCGGGGAGTTAGCTCAGTGGTTCCAGCGCCTGTCTTGCAAGTGCAAGGACCCAGGTTTGATCCCCAGTAACCACACACCATACTGGGTGTGGAGACTCACACCCAGCAGCAACCAGTACCACATACCACAGTGCTGGGCATGGTGGCTCACGACTGTCATCCCAGCACTCAGGAGGCAGAGGCAGGAGGATTGCTGTGATGTGAGTTTGAGGCTGAGCTCAGGGCCAGCCTGAACCACAAAGCGAGACCCTGTCTCAAAAAAACTAAAAAAAAAAAAAAATGTATAATATGCCCATAAAATTTTCTTTGTAACAATCTAATTTTGTCTTTCAAAGCATTTTCTGGTAAAATTCTAGTTTTAAATTTTGTGTTGAAAATGTACGCTTAACAGAAATAATGTTTTGGATTTTTAAAGTCTCCAGTATGAACCTTGATATAAATTAGAATAAAAGAAGCTGGAACGGAAATGCTGGTCATCAATCTGCCACATTCTTTATTTGCTCCTGCTTACTGAGCATTATATTAAGCTAAGGATCACACTTTGGCTTCTTCCTGTGAACATGTTCTGTTGAATGTGCTACAAAAAAGGATAATGTTCTAAAGGAGCCTGAAGTTGATGTGAAAACTTTAACCTACTTATATTTTAGTTGCTCACATCCTGCCTGCTCAAGAATGTGTCTTCAACACTTTTCCAGCAGTCCAACCCCCTTTGGTGCAGTACAGTGTGTGCTGGTCTCCTCTCTGTTGCTTGAACAAATCACCTGACATGAAACTTAAAGAGGTTGGTTCACACTCATGACATTGGAGAGTCCAGTCCATGGTTGGACGGCTCTGTTCCTTTTTTAGGTTGCAGTAAGGCAGAGATATCACACTGGTCGGTGTGGGTGAAGAGAGCTGCTCACCTCATGGTCATCAGGAAAGAAGTATGATAGGAAAGAGCAAGAAAGGAAGGTCAGGGAGACAAGATCTATCCATCAAGGGCTGGGGATTTAACTTAGGCAAAACTGTGCCTACCTTGGAAGTACAGAGCCAGAGTATGGACTATAAACAAGCTCTACCTATCAAGGACATGCCCCCAGCACCCCTTTTAGTATATGTGCTACCGAAGCAAGCACTCCCCAGCACCCCTTTTAACCAAGCCCAACTCCTAATAGCCCACTCGACTATGCATCCCTCACCTGATGGACTCACTCAAGAGGTTAACACCCACAAGGTCCACTCACCTCTCTGGGCCCCACTTTCGAACACTTCTGTGTTGGGGACCAAGCTCTCAGCATGCAAGTTTCTGGGAGACACTGGCATTTAAAACATAACCTAGTGCTTCATTTTGTGGTTCTTTAGGGATCAGAGCTGTGGCCTTGAACCCTAGAACAATGGCTAGAGACCTAAATTTCCATCTGAGGCCTCTGCTTATGGGCTGGCCGCTTCTGTTGCTCAAGCGCACACCAAGTAGCAAACTGCCTTCTCATTTGCTTTCCAGAGGACTCTCCCTTCTTCCCCTCTGCCGTGTGCTGCCTGCTGCTGTGTGGATTTTCTGTTTTACCAGCTGCAAAGCACATCCTGAGGCTGGTCTGTGGTCCCAGGCCTCTCCCACCTGTTGTGAGAGCATTTTCCTCTCTGTATAGCCCCATGCTATGGGAGCCTCCAAGGCTATATTTTTAAAAGCTGATTTCACAAGTATGTCAGAGACATAATCCTTCTTGATACATAACAACTACACTTTTTTTTTCTGTCCTGACCCACAAGGAGTGACCATTAAATAGCCACAAGGTGCTAAAAATAGAAATATGGCAATCTGTGATTGCTAGCCTTACAAAATAGATAATCCTGGGAATGTTTCTGAGTGCTGAAAAGACATCTGAGAATAACTGAAAACAGCTAAGCTTGGAGAAAGGGGGAAATCAGGATGATGAATATCAAGGCCCTGAAAGTCCCACAGATAGATATTAATACTGCCCTGGCCTGTGCCAGAACTCAGAAAATCGGCAACTTGGAAGGGTGATCAGAGGCTTTGACAGAAAGCAGTGCACTCTGTGGACTGCAGTAGATTCTCAGTGGACACCCACAGCCTGGGGCACGAATCACAGAAGAGGTACAAGCAGGGAGACGTCAGCTTGGTCTCAGGATGGGTGGCTTGAGGTCCTCCCATGGAGGTGTGGATGGTCAGATGGGGTTTCCGCGGTGCACCGGCAGGCCCAGGCAGGAGTCGACCCCTCAGGGCATTGCCCGTATCCGGGCTGCACAGCGAGGGTTGTGATTAGCAGGTGGCAAGACAACAAAAACCAGATAGTACTGTAGAGAGACCAGACATGGTCAACAGGGCTCAGAGCAGCAGCGCTTCACCCGTAACTGGACGTGGGCACTGGTGTTCTCCTCAGGCCGAAGGTGGGCAGAATGTGTCAGGACAGAGTTCCAAAGCAGCAAAGATGATACATTTCTTGGAAATTTCCCTAGGCATCCTATGGAGAACACTGTTTCCATAAGCCTTCAAAATGGGAGACAAGATTCAAAAGGAAGCTGAAGCATAAATCAGTCCTCCAAGGGTTCTTGCATAATTTCCTTTAAAATTGGGCTTGACTCACTCATTAAAATTCTAATTATACTTATTTGTGTTGTTACCCATTTCGTGGTCTGACTCCCAGATGCTGCAGCTCTGTGCGCCTGGGAAAATGTCACCGTTGCCCGCCCACTCTGCGCGCAGGGCCAGCCTTACACATGGTAACATGGCGGGTGCGGACCAAGACCAGCTCTGGAAAGGAGGGCTTGTCCTCTCCCCCAGTGTGGTGATCAGTGCGTGCGATAATCTGCAAGTGGATGCACTACGTCAGCTCATGGCTGTGGGGAAGATAAAGGGTTCTTTTGCTCCAAGGCTGAATTTGGATCTGTTCTATAGATAGATTTTCATAGACTAAAAATGCTAATGACTAAGTATTTTGGGGTCTTTGCATTAAAAAAAAATAGTGTCATATCTCATCTGACTTCTCATCTTGGAAGTCATTCCAGTGGTGAACAAAAAGGTAAAAGGTGATAGAATTAACGGTTTGTTATTTGAACTCCCACATGGAACCTTCCATTCAGGTTTAATTTCCTTTGAACATTGTTTCCTTTTCTTGCTTTCACGCAGAAGATGTTAACTCATAGTCAGGAATGAAGTGTGTATGAGAAACACATCAAGTCATCTTCTCAATAAAAGTCACTTTGACAAAGCAATCTAATAGTTCTGAGCTCTAACCTATGGGTACAATCTAGATGGAGTCTCTCCTGAGAGGCTTTCTGGGGACTTTCTCCAACTAGTGACAAGCAGATGGGGAGTGAACTTATTTTTAGTTGGTTAGTTATTTTTCAGCTGAATGTTTAGTTTTTAATGTAATGGTCATTTCAGGGTCTCCTTTTCTTTCCTAAAAAATTTGGTTTCGAATCACATGACTTAAGGAGTATTTTGAAATTCACATTTGTCCTTTAGGGTGATTTTCCCAGTTTGTATATTCCATGGCTACCTATAATGCTCAGCCACTGCTCCGTCATTTTCTGCCTCCTCCTCCTCACCCTTCCTACTGAGCTCTACTCCCTGGTTTCAGAGGTCGCCTCTGTGCGCACCTGTGAACAGGCCCCTCTGCAGCTGCTGGAGATCTGGCTCTGCTTGTCCGGCTACCTCCATGCTTCCCTCCCACGAAGACTCCCTCTGTCCTCCTATTAGACGTGGCCTTGAATTCTGACAGCTCTGTGTCTATACTTTGTGGAACATGTACAAAATTCAGCTCTATAGAAAGAGCTTGTGACTAGAAGATTCTCCCAATTTCTGACCTTCAAGGGCAGGCTCAGTGCCTTTGAGGACCTTGTAATTAACTTTCCTTTTGCCTCAGTCTGTATTATTTAACTCCATTAATTATAATATTATTTACATTATAATTACCACTAATTTGTGTCTATAACACATTGAACGAAAACCATAGTTTACCCATTTAGTCTCAAGTCATCTTCATTGAGAAACTAAACTGTGAGAACATTTCATACTTAGCAGGAACAGAACACTGACCTTTATATCATGAAAGATTTTATCAGATGAAGAAGGCTGATTTTCTGAAAGCTAATTATGCAGTTCAGGTCGTCTCTGAATTCGCTCTATGTCCGTGTGAATTCTCCTCCTGCTAAGACATCTCCCGTCTCACACAGACGAGCTGCTGCTTCTCATCTCACGTCCGTAACTCGTGTCACTCAGGAGCTTTGTGATGCTCTCAAGGTCACCCCCAGCCTGTCTGTCATCTTGAAAACAACACAGGCTCCTCAGGCCATTTTCCTTGTCAGTCCCTTACTTTATTTAGTTGGCGTGACTTCAACCCCTGGCTACAGCTAATTACGATGAAGTGAAGACACAAGTGTTTAAGGCTATTTTGCTGTTTAACTTTTTTTTTAAACTTTAAAAAAAAAACTCATTCTTTGAAGTATGTGGCCAAGAGTGTGGGAATTTATAAAACAGGTAGTTATCACGATTTTTTCTTTCTCTGGTTTTTCTTCTTTAAAAAGATAAATAGAGGAGTGAAATGTAAAGAAGGAGATGGGTAGCGCCCGCAGTCTTTAACGAGTCCAGGTGCCCAGCACCAGGCCTCACAGACGCACCGTCGTAGGCGGATCCCATTCCGTCCTGGGCGGAGGGTCCGGAGCAGGCGGGGAGGGGGCCCACGTCCACCTGCGCTCGGTGCTCGGTCCCAGGGCTTGATTAGGGAAGAGAAGTCTAAACGCAACAGTATGAAGCCGTGCATTTGGAAGCTGGGTTACTCCCTGGGTGTGGACGAATCTGTCCCAGAAACCTGAGCCATGAAGAGAGACTCCGGGACAGGCCCAGTGACTACAGTCCACGCAGGACCAAGGACAACGATTCAGTGCATGCAGATGTCTTCTTCACTTACAGCAAAACAAGTCCATGTTTATGTTTGCAAACAAAACAAAGTTCAGCTGGAGAGAGGGGAAAGGTGGGAAACTGCAGTCTCTTGTTAGATGAATGTAAAAGTGCCGGGTCTTGTCTCTGGAATACAGAAGCCAGCCGAGCTGTGTGGACTCCTTGGATTCTGCAGACCACTCCACACCTGGGCCTCTTGAATGCAGGCTCAGCCCTTCTCCTTTCCCACTGTCTCCCTGATCTACCCGGCTGGTGATTCTGATGCTGGGGTCGAGAGGGACGCAGTAAAGCCCTCATCCCGGAATGCGCCTCCACATCCTTTACCACTTCGTCTGGGTCCTCAGTCTGCTGTGCGGAGCCTCTCCACGCGTCTGCACTCCGCCTTCTCTGCTCTGAGCTCAGCTCTGATTCACATAAAGGCCACTCAGTAATCCTTCCAATCTTCTTTCCCCCGGTGAACCAAATGTTTTAAATGCTGCAGTTTCAAGATATTTAGCCAGGAGCTAGGGATGCCTGGGGCAGGAGCTGGGGAGAAGGGTGATGCCAGTAACTCTGGGATGGTCTCTCCCCGGGTCTGTGGTACCTCACCCCAACCCCAACCCTCTCTTCCTGCACAGCAGGCCCTGTCCAGAGCTGGCTCTCTGTGCTGCTTGGGACTTCAGGAATGGGTCAGGTGCCAGAGCGGAGGTCTTAAGGACGCCAAGCCAATGGAGCCATGACAAATCCATGTCCCTGCCGGGACTGGCTCAGGGAGACCTGCCATCCAATTCTGGAGAAGGAGGCATGACGGCATCCCTGGTGAATGAGCCATGCTTTTTGGAAAATGACATGGTTTGGTGGAAACGTGATTGCCGGCATTCGTACAGTCATCTGAGCACTAAGAGAAACCAAAACGAGGCAGGTTTACCCCGTGACAAGGAAACCCGCCCTCCTCAGGCCTGCTCCACAGCAGCTACGAGCGCCCCCTAGCTTTCTGAACCTGGGCTGAGTTCACTAGGCAGCGCCAGCAATACAGCACCTGACCCGAGGCCCTCCAGGGCTGGGGTGGGACGAAGTCAGGGCCAAGGGTGGACTTTTGGCTATCCCGACGTGGGGGACAGAGGACAGTGATGTCCCCTGGGCTCCCTTCACAAGGAAGAGCTCCCAAACAGCAGATCCAAGGAGCCCCATGTGGTCAATTCAGTGTCATGTTAAATATACAACCATCTCTTTTTGAAAAATCACAACTCCAAAATCCCAATATTTTCAAGAGCTTGCAATGAGATGAGTGCATTTCTAATTTACGGCAAAAAGTTGGGGGAAAGCCTTTCCCTGCACCAGTGTTCTCCACAGACATGTTGGCTGCTCCCCAAACCTCTTCCGCACCAATTTTAACTCCCAGTTGAGGGCTGCGTGCTCGGGCTCCTCCTCGCCGCCCTTCCTTCTCTCCTCTCCCGTAGTTCATCATCTTCCTTTCCCCATGCCAGGGCACACACGTTGGCTTTCAAGGAGACGCAGAAGCCCGACTGCCCCTGAGCCTCTTATTTCCCGTTGCTGCCTGGATTTTGTGGCACCAACTTCCAGGAAGTGACCTGGAAGGGTGAGATCTCTCTGGGAAACCAGGAGCCAAGCTGCAAACACTTACACTGCAGACACTACTACTTCTTATTCTCAGAACGTACAGCTCCCCACCGCGGGATGCTCAGCAAGACAAATGACTTGATTTCCTTAGCAAGTACTTCTCCAGAGAGGAAGAAGAAAAAGATCAAAGTGAAGGAGAACCAAAAAAACATGGTCCCTTGTGTTTATGCTCATGGTATGTTGGTCACATTTTAGAACTATTATTAACCTCCAGAGATATTTACTAGAATATTCGTAGATATAATTATATGTTCAGTATTTGCTTCTAGTAGAAGTGACCACAAATGGATCACTGTTGGAGCTGGTAAATAGAAGTGCCATTCCTGTAAGTATGGAAGGAAGGAAGGGA
>PVIR01004735.1:0-76780 GCA_004026965.1 Petromus typicus
GAGGGACACTTGAAATGCTTCTTTTGGCCATTGGAAGTTGTGCTTCCATAAATGTCCTTTTACAGGTTCTCTGTGGACATTTATTTTTCACATTTCTTGGATATAAACATAGGGATGGAATTGCTGGTTATATGAGAATTACACCTTTAACTTTTTTAAGAGCACCAAACTGTTTCACACAGTGCCTATATCATTTTACATTCCTATTGGCACCATGTAAAGGTCACTCTGTCCCCACTTCCTTACTAATACTTGTTATTTTCTGTCTTTATTATTGGTAAGATAGCCATCATAAAGGGTGTGGAATAGTATCTCCCTGTGATCTTGCTTTGCATTTGCTTAAAGATTGATCACATTGAATATCTTCTCAAATGCTTTCTTGGCCATGTGTCTATCTTATTGGAGAAACATCTCTTCAAAGAACCGAAGTCAAACTGGGACAAGAAACAAGGTAACCTGGTGGCAGAATCAGTAACTACAAATTGTGCCCAATTTTGAGTTATCTTTTTTTTTTTTTTCATCTCCAAGTTATCTTTGAGAGGCATGGTGGAGTCGCTGAGTCTCTCTTTCAAGATTCTGTGGACTGTGGGTTAAGAATCCCTCACTGGACTGTGAATCTAGAGGGATCAAGCATGTGACTTTCAACATGAACATGAGTGAATGAGGAAAATGAGAATCATCCACCTCAAAACAGGTCACTTTCTCCTGCAAGGAGCCCAGGACTCAGCTCAGCTCCAAGGCTGTGTGAACCACAGGCCTGCGGTGGAACATTCTCCGTCCCCTCCCACAAACACGGCCGCCAAGCAAATTGGGAGCCTGTACATCTTGTCTGAGGTGTTATTACATCTGGATCAAACCTTAATCTTTCAGTTTAGCTTTGAGCTGCTCGGTGACCTCCCACAGATTAGGGATAAATCATTCCTCTCTGCCTAGGTAAGCATCGACGCATCAACCGTGGCTCTGTGACATTTGAGGCTTTCCTGGAGGCCAATCCCCCTCTAAAGGCAGTGTGTGGTTCTCACCCATGACCACATCAAAGGCAGACAAACTCCAGGAGCTTTAGCCAAAGGTGAAATAAACAGCAGGTCAATTCTGTCTTCGCTAGGTAGAAAGAAGCCGTGCATATCACCCACCAACACAGTACCTCAGCACTGAGGATAATTTTCCAGGACTCCATCTACTGTACTGAATCCAGAATTCATTACTTGAAAATTCAGGGAGACAGTCCATAAAAACTGAAAAAGAGGAAAACTAAGGATGAGTAGCTATTTCATTTGGGCCAGACCCTGGACAGAAAATTCACATAACAAAACATTTCATCTCTCTAGCAAGACCATGCACTATTATCTCCAACTTACAAGGGAGAAATTATAATTTCAGACATTAACACGCCTCATAAGGTCATCTAGTGGACAAGGGCTGATGTGAGATTTATAGTCTAAATCTATCTGACTTTGATTCTTACACTTTTTTAAACACCTCACATCTCAACAAGTAAAGATTCTGTCCAGAACTTCCCAGAGTTTTCTCCCTCCAAACCACGTGGAAGGCCAGGAAAGACTGTTTGGGGAAGAAATCCAAGTCTACATCCTCTTGGGCTGAGTCCTAGGGGCCAATCACTCAACTTTGTGCATCCTTTTCACTCTTGTGACAATTGGTTGAGTCAGTAGAAATGAATGTATGTTGAAATTTAAATATCTTGTTGTTGAAATTCTTTTATTTACTGGCTTATTCACATTTTAAATGAAGATATTTTGTAAATATACAATTTTAAGAACACATATATAGAGTGATTTTATATGCCAGGACAGGTATCTCAATATGTCATGAGAAATCGCCTTAAACTGTCTCTCAAAGGTAAGCTCCTACAAGGCAAGATGAAATGCCATGATAAGGTTGGCAGGGGCCTAATCATTGAAGAAAAGGGATTTGTCTTTTGTGTAGTAGGTAACCTGCTATCTCAAAAAAAGCAACTGAAGTCTGAGCTCTCCATCTCTCAGGACCTGTTAGCACTGGAAAAGAGAGTCTCATTTCCAATTGATTTATTTATTTTGAAAGTAATTATTTGATCTTCATGCCTCTTGAACAAGGAGGAACCTCCGTGCTGGCCAATCAAAGCTAAGAAAATCTGGGTCACAGAAAAGAAATGTATTCACTATATCCCATCAAATCGGAAGTTCACACTGAAAGCAAGAGGGAGAGGTGTCAACACACCTTCAGTTTTCTGATGAGAACACACAGCCTCAAGTTAATTTCCTCTCCTGTTCATAAACTTTTTGATTTTCTGCTGATTTTTTATGTATACCTCACTCGGCAAAGTGGTCTACAGGAAAGCAGTGTTACAGGGTTGCAGCAGTGGTAGCAAGAATCACAGGAGGAAAAGGACTATTGTTATTTGAGTGCTTACTGTGTGTCAGGCACTGTTCATGTTGGTGAAAAAAAGGCACTAATAATTCCCCAATTTTAGGGAGCTGTAAGATGGCTGGTTGTTTGCCCAAGGTCACAGAACAACTTTGTGGTGAAGCTTGGGCTTGAACCCAAGCAGTCTGACTCCAAAACTTACTTTTATTGAGTGGTTATTATATGCCTGGGCGCTCTCTCTCCCTCTCTCTCTCTCTCTCTCTCTTTCTTTCTCTCTCTCTCCCTCTCTCTCTCTCTCTCTTTCTGTCTCTATCTCTTTCTGCCTCTCTCTCTTTCTCTCTCTTTCTCTCTTCCTCTTTCACTCTCTCTCTCCTTCTCCTTCTTTGTGTTTGTCTTTCTCTTTGTCTTTTTCTGTCATGCATAGGGACAACTGAAATCCCTTGGGCAAAAACAAGAGATATCAAATAATTCAATTTGCCAAAGAGTCACCTTTATGGCTCATTGTAGATGTTCCCCCAAAGCCTCAGGTAGATGAGATGAGACATTCTTTTCCATAGACATTTGAATCTGGAATGGGTGATGCTGAGGTTAAGGTGTGTGATTACTAAACCACTACCTGTGAGTACAGGTTTGGTGCCACCCTAATCTCAGTAATCAGGATGGGATAAGAGGCAGAAAGATACAGAGAACTCTCTCTCCCTCGTGGCTGTTGCTATACTGTGAGCCCCACAAGATGCTTCTCTTGTTGACTTATGCTGCCTTATATGCAACATGTTGTTTCCCCTCTCAGATGCTTATTTGCCATCCCAGCCTCAGAGCCAGCTGATTATGGACTGAAATCCCTGCAAATTGTGAGCCAAATAAACCCTTCTGCTTTCAACTTTGGATGTCAGGCATTTTGTCTCAGTAGTCAGAGAAAAGTAACTAACATGATCACTCTTCTCGATCCCCACCCAGTTCAAAAAAAGTCATGGGACACTGACCTCTGCTGCTCTCCTTCCTAAACCCCACCTGTGGGTCTGTGAACATTCAAAGTAAGTGAGGAAACAACGATTCACAATCACTGGATCTATTAGCATTAACTAGGACTAAACTTCAAGAAAAACCACAGGACACGTAAGAGTCACCAAAATAAAAGACATGTTTTTGTCCCCAGTCCGAGTGCACTACCTTTTGCTATAACACAAACACTTCACAAACATCCTGGTTTTTTCTCATTGAGAAGCTACGCAGCCACATCTTTTACCTCCCCTGATCATTATCCATTTATACAGAGATTTCTCATTATAATACAAAATAAAAAGGGAATTGCAGTTGCTGAGTTATATATCCACTGTGTTCTTAGCTTTTTCCGTTCCTAAGATTTGCAAGTTATTCAAAACAAGGGAGTCTCTATCCTCTATAATTTATTTTTGAGTCCAACTTTCTCTACCCACTCATTTTACTTGTATCAATTCATCATAAATCCAAACAAGTTGACTAGCCCTCATTATCTTTTTATTTGGCTGCCTATATAAACCATTTAAAAGATTATTTTTAAAGCATCATGATTATATTTTTTAAAATTTGCTTTAGGATAATGTTAGATTTATAGAAGAGATTCTTTAGTTGGAGAATGGTATTTAGAATCCATGATTTGGCTGTTTATTCATTTCTAATAGTAACCTGTGATATTTTCCTCTTTTAGTAAAATTATTTATCATTATTGCCTAAAGGGCTATCCCAGATGGTGTTAATCTTTTTGTGTAAATGTACACATTGCTTCTGTCAAGTGTAAACAAACCCTAGAAGGTAGATCCTACAATATCTCCATTTTCTTAAGAAAGAGCCCAAGTGGTTTGCTATTTCTCCACTGTCACCCCGCTGGTACATAGCGGATCTGAGTTTTTCCACAGGTGCCAAACAACTCTCAACTACCCACACATCTGCTCCCTTGAAGTATAAGATCAATCCCAGTTCTGCCATTTCTTAGCACTGTGAGCTCTCAGAATGTTCTCATCTATAAAATGTCAGTAATGAAAGTTTTCTTTAAAAGTAGATAGCTGATAGCATGACAGAGTATGTGTACAGCAAAATTAGTCCTTATGTGAGGGCTGGGACCCTTCATAGGCAATACAAGCACAGTGGTTTAGGGATTAAACTCTGTAGTCAATATTTAGGGTGTAAATGCTTGATCCACCATGTCTGATTGATTACCGTCTACATGCCTCAATTGTCTCTTTTAAAAGAAGGACCACTTTTCTCATGAGATTATAGGAAGATTCTGATGCAATCACATCATCATTAATGACAATGACTGATGCATAGAAAGAACTAATAGAATATTGATCATTTTTAGAATTATTATCGGGATCTCCAGGCCCTGGAAGAGTGCCTACCTCACTTGGTTCATTTAAATGAATGCTAACTGTACCAAGGGGTAGCCAAGAGAGCACCCTCTCGCACTTCAGAGTTAATATACACATTGTGCCCATCTCCTCGGAATGCCTCTCAGGTACTGGTACTCTATTCACCTGACTCCTCAGTTCCCCGCAACTTCTCATTTCCCTAAGAAGGAGTCTCCATGTAGTGCTTCAGGAGGAGGATGCTATCGTGATGGATGGCTCTGTTGGAACTGCAGGGCACTGACAAACTCCAGCCTCATGCATCACAGGGCCATCAAGACTGGCACTTTGATAACAGATGATGTGAGTATCTCATCAGAATGCTGTCACCCTGCGATAGATTCATCACCGGATGGGGCTGTCATAAAAAGAAGGAGAAGAGAGGGTTGGAGAAAGGGGAATCTTCTTCTTGGTGAGGAGGGGGCCCTGGTGGTAAAGTAGAAGATGTCCAAACACTGACTTATCTCACGCCTCCTGCTAAACCATCCTGGTATGTTCCCCCTTCTCCAACATGTATGCACTATCCCTGCTCAGTGTACCATGCAGATGTTCTGCACAGTACAACTCCTACCATATAGTCCATTAAAATTCTGAATATAACATTTGTATACAGATTTGCCTACTCTGAAACATGAGAAAGGCTAAAATACACAAGGGTTAGTGGGGGTGCTCTTTCTGAAATTTACCAGACCAGACAGTGTTTATTTTTTAAGTGTGACATATGTTAATCTACTCTGTTATGTTATCACCACATTCATTCATCCCCAGCATCCCTTCCAGTCCCAGAAAAATGATGAGATGAACACAGGTAGGTGAGTCGGGAGACTTGAATACAAAACCTGGTATTGCTGAGCATGAGTATGATAAATGCAAGCAGGTGTTGCATCTTTCTACACCATCACATATCCATCTGTGATGCAAGGGAGAAAATAGTCAGAGCAAGGGATCATGGAGGGCTACATGAAAGGATGCTATACACTGCCTTCAATCAACCTGCATGTAGTTTAACAGTATTTACTAAATGATAGCTTTTGTTATTGTTGATAATCTGAATCAATGTTTATTGAAATGTGGGACACTGTACTTTTTACATCTATGATATTATTTAATCCACCAAAATACCATATGGTGTAGGTGAACTCACACCCAAGATAAACATAGGAAGCTGAGACTTAGGGAAATTAAAGGACTTGTCTATGAACAAGTAAATATCATACAAGTGTTCACACATGAGGGGGAGTTTCCAAACCCTCTAGGTCAACTACTACATTATTATCCATCTGTGACATAAATTATGAGATAATTCTAACAGCTCACAAGTCCACAAAAAGTACTTCCTTCTGACCTGTAAGGTCCATTATACCTTGTCTTTGCTTTTTAAAGGTGGACAAACTTGAAAATTGCAAGTTTTGCTCTGAAAATACAAGGAGTTCATGCATCATCAGGCTAGAGTGACATCATTACAAAGTCTTTGAATACCATCTTCAGCAAATTCTCCATAGCTTACAGTTAGTCTTGAAGACAGAGTATATTATAGTAGTAAGGGGAGAAGCCTTTTTACAATGTTTGAGTCCATCCCTTCCCCTTTGGATTTTTACAGCTAACCAGTTTGCTCTTACATGGAACAATGTATGCTTTGCCCAGCCTTTAATAGTAGCCAGATATAATGAATGAATTAGACTAATTTCAAACTTATAAAGATAAAGTAGAAGAGAGACAGAAAACTTATACAAAGACCATGGAACTTGCAATCTGTGGAAAGATTGTGGAACCTGTAGTCAGAACACCTTATGGGTTCTCATTTGCCAGATCTTTAGATGTAGGCAAAATATGTTTGCCTCTCAAAGCATTGGTCTTATGGTATGTAAGAAGAAAATGTCTAACATGGATATGTCTAGTGTTTCCTCCAGTTCTGCATTCTTTGATTCTTGAAACATTCAGCTGTGTACCCACTTACTTACAAAGATCCAAAATGGAACAAAGAATACCAAAACCCTCGTAGAGTGAAGTATCACATCCAGTCTCAGCCAGTAGCACGCACAAAGTAAAAATGCTAACACTACAGATTTGTATATTCACCCTGGTAATGGTGAAATTTAATTTCGGCAAAGAGCCTCTATATCACATAATGGTATATCATTGCACTATGTTTTACTTCCCCTAGCAAATAAAGTACATAGGAAAAAAATTGAAAAGAACATACATTGTTTTATTGTCTTTTGAAATTGCTGGGTTTCAAGCCAATAGAATGCCTTAATGCTCAAGTTCTCAAGGGTGATACAAAGTGCAGAGCATCTCTGTTTGTGAAGCTAAATTTAATAAACAGAGTAATCCCCTGGCAGGCCCTGGGATTTTTCTAATATCCTGATGGTGTCAAGAGAGAGGGCCTTGATGTGTGAAAAACAGCATAAGACCTTACAACCAAGACTTACTAGAAACAATTGCCCTTTAATTGAGGCATCTGCTTTTCACATGTTATGGTACTGAATTGGACAAAACTTTAATTGTGTGTGCCCTGTCCACAGCCATGGTTTTTGAATCAGCAATTTTAAATCTAGTGATGCCCAGCCCAGTCCTAAGACACAAAGACTATTGTCCTTTCTGAGCTACAAAGACATTCTTATCCTACATACCCTATAGGGCATTTTAAATAATATCAGCTATATTTCTACTAAGACACCTGATCATACTATTACAGCATAATCTTCATCACATCATCATCTCTATCACTTTTGAGAACCTATTATGTCCCAGGCAGCGGTGGATGTTTTACAAAATATACAACTTTATGTATCTTATCACAGAGTAATGCCTCTGTGGAAAACACTTTCTGTCATAGGTTAAGTCCCCTAGGAACAGGGCCTGGCTTCAGGAACTCTTGTGTGAATGATTCATTTATGAGGCACGCTCTCAGGAAAAGAGACAGAAGGAAACTAGAGTCAGTTAGAGGACAAAATCTTAAATAAAGATGAAAAGACCAAATTCATTCTAATTCTGCATGAAAATGTGCAGCACAAGTTGTACAGCAATGTGGTTTCAATCATGAGACCAAAAAAATGGGTCTTTTAATATAATCAATCAAAGGCGATAGACTTCCTAGGGAAGTAGGTATTTCTTTAGACTCTTATTTCCAAAGAAAGCACCAGTGTGCTGTGAGTAGCAGACTTTCATAGGCTCTGGAAGATGGGAGCAGCAGCATGATAAAAAGCATCTCAACAAGGCCCCAGGAGTACCTCCTGCATTACTGGAGATGTAGACAAATTCTCAGATACTTTTTTCCATTCTCTGGTACCCTGTTCCAATCATTGCTGTTCTTAAACTTAGTAGTTTGGAGCAAAGATAATCACTTATCTTGCTCATGATTCTGAAACCTGGGAGGGGATCCACAAGGGAGTCTCATTTCCTCTCCATCCATAGGATGAGGTGACTCAACTGAAGAACCTTATCCAAGTGGTCACTCACATAACTGTCCAAGTAACACTGACTGTCAGTAGTAGCCAGGCCGAGGCTGAAGGGTGGGGTCCTTGGCTCCTCCCTCCGTGGGGTTTCTTGAGCGTCTATAAAGGATCGCATCTGGGTTCCAAGGGCAAGTGTTCTAGGGGAGAGAATGATCACCTTTTATGACCTATCCTCTTAAACGGCATTCCTTCTGCAGTTTTCCATTCATCAAGGAAGGCATGAGGACCTTAGGTCATTTGTGTGGACCTCTTAATAGAGGAGTGGGAAGGTCTTTGAAGTTATTCTAAGATTGGAAGTACTTTTTTGGAAAATACCACCTTGGATCATATGCTCTTTCATCCACTCCTGTATCCTTTTTTCAGTAGCTCATGCTGGTGACTGTCTTTGGACAAATGCAGACAAGACACAAAAGGGGTGGCCCCACCTCATGTTTGGCTAGGGCAGAGAATAAAAATTCTTTGGAATTCCTTTGCAAGTTCCTTGTATTTCCTTCACAAATACAGGCAAATTCGGAGATTTTATTTGTATTTCACCACTTTCTCCAGGACTAGGCCAAGGCTTCCTTTCCCATAACACTTCTGTTTTGCTTCTGCTGCTGCCCCACTCGCATTCCACCACTCCTTTGCTGGTTTCTCTAGGGATATTTCTTCTGCCATCTGCATGTGAATCCCCATCTCAGAATCCATTTCTGGAGCTTCACCAAAGACAACTTCTTTCTTAGGAAGTCTCACTTCTCACTGTGCTGTTTATCTAATATTTAGACTGGTATCACCTTGTGATTGCCAGTTTTATTGCCTCATATATTTTGATGTCATCACGCATGTGTATGTTGGTTTACCAAGAACTGGATTGTGCTGTATCTAATTTGTCTTTTATTCCTGAAAAATAGCATAAGGAGGTGAATACCACTGAGCACTTAATATATTTCAGGTGCCCCTTTGCACTCATTATCTCACCTAATTATGAAAGCAGTTCTTACAAAGATTATTATTTCAACCTTCTCATTGTATAATTGATGAAGACACACTGTACAGATAGAAGGCCATTGTTCTACACAACTCCAGCAGGAGAGCCATGAGCAGAATAATCCATGTAAAACACCACCCATGAATCAGAGGTAAGTGCAAGATACTAGTACTTTTCCAAAGGACAAAGAAATTCCCATGAGATTACTCAGCTGGGAAACAATAGGGTATAGCTTGGACTGTCTGACTGATTCCGAAGTTCTTGCCTTCTTCATTAAGCCAGAATGCATTCTAGTTGTTAAGATCTATAGATTAATTTTATTCTCTCTCTTTCACCCAACGTGAGCTTTTTATGAGTCATGTTCATTGTGAAGCATTAAAAAAAGTGTAATCATAGTACCACAAACTTCTGAACACACTCCTCCCAAATATCCTGCTTTATTCTTTGGCCAGAATCTATGGGGGATCCTCACAAGGTCCACTGGGCTGAGCAGGAGGCTGATTTCCAATGGGAGTTGAGTGAGAAGTGAACAAGAAAAGGATCGAGGCCCCGGGTTGCTGAAGAAAACACGAATTTTCTGCCAAGCGCAGCCACATTTTTCCCTTCTGATTTTCTAGCTGGCTGCCTCACGCACGGCTTCTTTGCAACAGGCGCCTCCACAATTGCGACAGAGAATGACAGGCCCTCGCACAATGCCTCTACTCGGTGTCAGCCTCCCAACCTGAAAAATTGAAGTTTCAGTTCCAGAAATTGCTGTTTTCAGAAGTGACATGGTTGGAGCATTGTGTCTTCGACAGAGAAAAGAAGCCCAAATGAATCTCACAGGGTAACTGACAGGCTTTTCCAAGTTATTAAGAGCCTGGGTATTGTGGCCAGACAGACGTGGATTTGAATCAACGTCATATAAATACTAGGTTCCTTAGTTTTCTCCTCTATGAGGTAGGCAACTGTTGGGCTGATGTAAAGATAAATCAGAAAACAAACATGAATTGCTTAAATATTTGGGATGTATCGAACTACTGTCCTTATTGTTGCTCGTCATCATTATTATTTGTAAGACCATCCTAGATTCAATAGCATTGACTATACTTTTACATGAATGAAAAGTCCTAATTACTTTGTTATCCCTCAGCCTTTTCATTTGGCTGTGACTTTTGTTACCTCTATTTCTTATCTTGCAAGAGCTCCCTGTACACACAGTACACATATACCCACCTGAAAACTGTGGACACATTCAAGTCATATTGTCCAAGGTCATTTTCAAAATCTACAATAAATTGTAGGTCAGTGTTATGGCAGCCAGTCAGGAGCAGAGCTGAAGTTACAATTACAAGGAAAAACTGTTGCCTACAAGACAGTACATGTCTTGTTTTGATTGATTTCATTCTACAGTGTTTTTGCTTTGGAAATGACTATAATGCCTTATATCTCTGGTACAGGTTATAATTTATATTCTTCCTCTGGCATTCATTACATCACATGACCCTCTCTGCCATCCTATCTGGTAGGTGTAATTGCCGGACAAAATGACTTGCCCAGGGTCACGTGGCTGCTAAACGGAAGAGCTCGGACTCAGATTTAATTGCATTTACTTGGGTGACTGGTGCCCTATCCACTTTCCCTTTCTGCCTCCCAGCATTTTTGAGCATTTAATAGCAGACATTTCTCTCAGAGCTGGTTGATTCTAGGGCAGATAAGTAATAACCCAGCAGGTCCCACCAGGCATTGTTCAGTTTCAGGTGTTGAAGCAGAAAGTTTGAAGGAGAGAGGCAAGTGTTCTCCCCTCTGCCGCTCCAGGAGCCTGATGCATCCCTGTGCTCACAGATGTCACCGTTAATGTCCTTTCCCCCAGAAGATTCAGGCAGGGGGTCTGGACAAATCCATCATGGCCTTGAACATAATGTTGATGAATGATCTCATTAACCTGGCAGCCTGTACCATGTCAACAGCAGCCCTGATCCCTTGTGTGAAATCTGGCTCAGCATTTTCATTCTGCTCTTCTCCTTCCCATTGATACCGATATCCCAAGGCCTGCGGTCCCACAACCCTACCAATTCATGTTCCCTGTAATTGCTTAACCCTCCCCTCCAACATAGTGTCTGCTTAACATTCACTTTCCTCATTCAGACAAAGACACCGAGTCTCAGAACAATTAGATATTGTACTGAGTTCCAGGTGCATCTGACTGCAATGCTCTGGTCTTACCTCCTAGACTGTAAAACAGTTTTAAAGTCCCCTTTTATCCATCTTCTCATGTAGTCAACCAACCAAGCTATCAGTAAATTTTTCTCACAACAAATCTTTCTACAGAATTTGGCCAACTGGTTTAAAAGTGTGTGTAAGAATAAAATAGCAATTTTGGAAGTAGCAATTTTACAAGAAAAAATCGGGCAGGAGTCGGGGGAAAGAACACAGAGAGTAATTGCCTAGCCAGATAGTATGACAAATTGCAGAACCATAGTCATACAATATAGTATTGATGCAAAAACAAATGTGCCAGTGGAGTAGAACTGATAGCGTGGAACAGGAGAGGAAGAGCCAGAGAAGGAGAGAAGGACAGAGAGAGAAGATTATTTTTTTATAAATATTTGAGGATATTTGGCATATATACTAACATATATAATAAGCTCACTGAGAGGTAAGGCTGAATGTCAACTTCATATTCATACTCATAAAAATTCAATAATAATAATCAATATCAATCAATAATATTCATTAATAATCTCTAAATATATTAACAATAAGTCTGATGTCAAAACAAAAAAACCCTTTTAAATAGCTTTATGATCTCAGGATATGAAATGATGTCTTACAAAGGACCTCAAAAACACAAACTTGGAGGGAAACGGTTAATGGATGTGTTTACTTTTTGACAAATACAAGAAGTCTTTTTTCAATGAAGTATATTGTTAACAGGTGGCAGATCTAAAGAAGATACTTGCAGAATCTCAAAAGGAGAAAACAAATTGACAAGAATGTATATGTATATGGTAAAAGGCTTTAACTTCCAGCATTTAATGAAATTAAAAAATTACACCTTTGAGATGCAATTTCATACCCTCCAGATAATCAAAAAGTCTTTGTCTGAACAGGATATGAAAACTGTACTTTTCCTTGTATCAGTGAAGACTGTGTGAACTTTTAATGTTCTTCAAACAACAAAGTGGGAGTCATTGCCTAGGTTACGTCTACAATGCCACAAACCAATCTTTGTATTCTTGTATACATGTATTAGTCAGTTGAGTGTTACTGTCCTGAAACATGTTAGGCAATTAAGTTAGAAAAAGAAAAGGTTTATTTTGGCTCAAGATTCTAGCAGTTCCAGTTCAAAGCCAACTGGTCTCATTGCTTTGGGTCTTCAGGAAGGGAAGTGTGTGAGCAGAACACACTGCTCACCTCTCACTTTTCCACAAAGCAGAGACTAGCCCCACACGCCCTTTCAAAAGTATATTCCCCATGACCTAACTTCCTCCCACAAGGCTCCCACCTCTTCATTGCTCCCAACAGCCTCATCCTGGGAACTAAGCCCTTAACATATGGATTTTGGAGGACACTTACCCAAACCATAGCGATTCATGTGCCAGAGAAACTTTCACAGGCCACAGAGAAACATATAAGAGGAAACTTATCTCACACTTGCATGTGGAAGCAAAGTTAGAGGAAACCCAGATGTGTATCACAGGGGGTACAGATAAATGGAGTACAAGGTACTATAAAATACTATTAACCACTCAGATTCATGAAGATAAGGTAGATTTCTACAAGTCAGAGATGAATCTCCAGTTACGACTCTGAGTGAAAACAGAAATAGAGAACAATACCACTTACTGAAATTTTCAAATACACCTAAAAATCAGTCCCCAAGGATGTATAAATATCCAAATAAACATATGACAATAGAGTAGAAGTGTACATATTAAGACAGAACGAAGTGCCTGCACATTGTGGGAAGAAGAAAACGAGAACAGGAGCCAAAGAAGAAAATAAAATTCTTTTTTTTAAGGTTTTATGAGACAGGGACTCACTTTGTGGTTTAGGCTGGCCCTGAGCTCAGCCTCAAACTCACATCACAGCAATCCTCCTGCCTCTGCCTCCCAAGTGCTGGGATTAGAGGTGTGAGCCACCATGCCTGGCACTGTGGTATGTGGTACTGGTTGCTGCTGGGTGTGGGTCTCCACACCCAGTATTGTTATGTAGTTACCGGGGATCGAACCTGGGCCCTTGCACTTGCAAGACAGGCACCAGAACCACTGAGTTATATCCCCGGCCCGAAAATAAAATTCTTATAAAATAGAAACCACACAAAATCTGATTACAACACTCTCTTCTGGAATGAGAACTGTGATCAAATTCATTGTATGTACAAGTTGAGTCAGCTCTCCTTCACTGACAGGATATCTGAGATAATTAACTTAAAAGGAGGAAAGATTTATTTTGGCTTCTTTCAGGAATTTCAATCCATGGCCATTTGGCCCTGTTGGAGGTAGATCTGTGGCAGTATATCATGGTAGGAAACATGGCAGAGGAAATCTGCTTACCTTATGGCAACCAGGAAACAAAGACAGCTAAAGGGAGGATCAAAGGTCCCAACATCCACTTCCAGAGCACTCTGCCACTGACACAACTTCCTTTCCTGAGTCCCCACCTCTTAAAGGTCCCACTACCTCTCAGAAGCATGTCCATGTGGACCTTAAACACATGATCTAGTGGATATCCCAGTTATAAATAAGAGCAGAGATAAAGAGATGGAGGAAGAGTCTAATCAATAAAGAGATGGACACAGGAAATATTAGATCCCTCCCAAAAGAATAAAAAGAAGTAAAAGTTAAAGACTCAAGTGTGAAAGTAGAGAAGGAAGAGCCAAGAGAAAGAATTGCTTTCAATACAATGTTAGAAGAATGTCAGCTAGAATCACACCAGAAGCCTGAGGGTTAGTCTCTCAAGCTACTCACGACATGAGAGTAAAATGACTATGTGTCAGGGACTTTCTGGCCTCAGCAAAGCTGTTGGTACTGAAATGGGGTGGGAGGGACCTGCAGAAAACCCTCCAGAACCCACAAAGGGTCATTCAGTTAAGTCAGGTCTTTGCATCCCTCAAAGTGAAGTCATGCAACGGCTTTCCTGTAAGATTTAGAATTTAGGGGCTGGGGATATAGCTCAGTGGTTCCAGCGCCTGTCTTGCAAGCACAAGGACCCGGGTTCGATCCCCAGTAACCACATAACAATACTGGGCTTGGAGACTCACCCCAGCAGCAGTCAGTACCACATACCACAGTGCCGGGCATGGTGGCTCATGCCTGTAATCCCAGCACTTGGGAGGCAGAGGCAGAAGTATTGCTGTGATGTGAGTTTGAGGCTGAGCTCAGGGCCAGCCTGAACTACAAAGCGAGACCCTGTCTCAAAAAAAAAAAAGATTTAGAATTTAATTTGGTTTTTCCTGCTCATCAGACACTTCCTTGCCATTGGATCTGGAACAAGTTCCCAAACTCTCTGAAGCCCAACTTCTTCAAATGGAGGGACTCATTCTCCTTACTCGTAGGAGTGTGACAACCAAATGAGATAGTGCATGTAAACATTAGCAACATGCTAGATGGGGAGTAAGGATCATTCAAAGAAAGAGGGAATGGGCACAGTATGTATTGCTATTATGATCTCTGCTCAGTTGGTGACTGCTATTGCAACTCTTACAGTGGTAATATAAGAGAAGTGTTGGGCCCAGACCCCAGCTCTTTCATCTACTTTCTGGGCAGATTTGGACAAGCTGACTTACCCATGGACCATAGTCCCCTCCACTGCTAAGTGGACCAGCTCGTTCCCCATTACAATGTGCCGGGCAGCATTCAGCTTCCCAGGGCTGCCTCCAAATCCAAGATGAGACCCTGAGCAGGTACCCCATTAAGACAAAGACCTTTATCCAGATATTTGCATGATGAAGTCCAGCTATATGAAAAAATTACCATTTGCACATAATGATCATGTCATACTTGAAGCAAGCTAGGGTAGATAAACATAGAAGTGATTCCATTTTACAAAGTGAAAACTAAAGATCCCAGAGTTGATGGGAACTTATTCAAGGTCACAGCTGGTGAGCATCAGAGCCAAGACTCAAACCTGGTCTTTCAGATTTCTGAGACTCTACTCCTCTCTCCTAGACGATGTTCATGTGGAAGACAGTAAGGAGGCTGGACACTGAGTCTGAGATGCACAAGAACAGAGACATGTGTCTGGATGGCTGGAATTTTAAGGCATGGCCATAGGTCCTCTAAGTGTCTCGCACCATGTCTACTGGATGAGGACTCTGAGACCTGCTGCCATTAGTGTGTCTCCCTTTGTGCTCTGAAAATAAAACAAACCTAATAAGATAGCTGAGCTTGACCGAGCTACTCACGGAGCTGCTCTGTATCACTCTTGAAAGGGTGAATGGCAAAGCAGTGACAAGATTTCCAACAGATCAGATTGCCAAGAAGACAGAGGTATTAGCCCAGTAATTAGAAAAATAGGGATAGAGAGAAGATCTCATAACTTTGACAACAAAAGTCGCTATTGTGCATTTTGGTCCTGCTGACTCTCGGTCCTTTCTTCATCCATCCATTCAGCTCAATTCCAGAAGAAGCTATGAATCTAGAAAAGCTAACTTGGCCAGCTGCTATCTAGTGAAGGAAAGATTTTTTCAACTTAATCTGAGCTTCAGTTTATTTTTTTTCATTGGCTGGTTGGTTGGTTTTTGTGTTTTCTTTTGTTTTGCAGTATCAGGCATTGAACGCAGGCCCTTCATACTGAGATACATCCCAGCCTCCTTAGCCAACCATGTGACATCAGCCATCCCTCAAGCCACTGACGATTCACAAGGATTATTCACAAGGACTGGCCTCTTGTAGCTGCAGAGGGGAATGGAGCAAGGAGGATCTGTTATCAGTCTCTGGATATAGGGAAATATCTGTGGCTTAAAAGAAGGCTTTGTTTGACCACTAATTACTCCTGATTTTGAAAATGCTTTTGCTTGCACTTGATCAGGAGTTAAAGATGAAGCTTAATATTTTCTGTCTTCCCGAGAAGTGTGATTCCCCTCCCACCTCCAGATGAGCCTCTGTAGATTCAAGCATCGTTCCTTCCTGCAGTCTTGCTCTTTTCCAGAGCTGAGGCTGGAACTGCAAGTGAGTAAGCCTGCCCCCTGCAGGGTGATTCTTGAAAATGAGAATCTTTCAAATCCTCCTCCGGAAACTGACCTGACCTTGCTCAGCGTCAATCCAAATGCAGAGGCACAACGTGAGGGTAGGAAGGATCTTTCTAAAACACAAAACTAGCTCCATCTTTTCTCTGAATTCTCAGGTGCCCGGCAGGTGCAAGCATCAGCACAGAACTACAGCCACTTAAAATCCCAACCTTCATAAGCCTCTAAGGTACAGCTCCTATTTTCAACTCTCCTCCATGTGACTTACACTCCACACACCCCTTGGACTTGTTGTGGCTTCATGTACCACTAATCCCAGGCCCCTGCTTCTGCCTTTGTCTATAATGTCTCATCTCCAACTCTGCCTTGGGAGCACCTCCCTCAGAGCTCAACATTACCTGAATTATATGACTCTCCTGACCCTCCAGGGCAAATACACTCAGGATGTGTAGATGCTCCCTGATCGATACACCAAGGGCACAGTGTGCCTTCCTCATTGTGGCATCCTAAATACGCTCAGTGGTAATTTATGCAACTCTGTATTCTTTATTGGCTTATAATCTCATTCCCTTAAGTGCGTAAACTGTACATTTTTTATTTAAATCTTTATTGGTACATTATATATACACATCATTGTCGCATTCAGCATGGAGAGTTTGTATCAGAATATGGCACGACTTGTTTCTCATTTTTTCCCCTTTCTCTACAGCCCCCCACCCCTTGTTTCTACTTCTTTTTTTTTATCTTTATTGGTACATTAAATATACACATCATGATTGCACTCCATAATGGGGATTTGTACTAGTATAAGACAGCTTTGCTTCCATTTTTATTACTACCACATTCCTTTTCCTCTCATTTTTTACCCCTACATACTATTTCCTTTTAAATATTTTCTATTTCACAATATCAATTATATATACTAGAACTCATTTACATCTTCATTTTCTCATACCAGAGAAAAGATAGACTATTTACACACCTGTGACCTATTTATTTCACTTATGAGAATGTCCTGAAAGTACATCCATTTGAGTATAAATGACTCAATCTTATCATTTTTAATGGCATAATAATACTCCATTCTGTAAAAGAACCACATTTTCTTTATCCAGTTTCCAGTTAACGGACATTTGGGTTGTTTCCAAGATTTAGCAATCACAAACTGAGCTGCTCTAAACACGGGTGCACATATGTTGCTGTAATAAGAATCTTTTAATTCTTTTGTTAAATTGTTCATTTTTGCATCCACAAAAACCAAGCATAAGATCTGGCACACATGATATCTCAAAATAATAGTTTTAGATGCCAAAGGTTGTTAATGTTCCCCAGTAAGTTTTAGGCTATGAAACAGAGTCAGGCCATTGTCCAGGAATATTTTATCTGAGGCCATAGTAGAAAGAGGAGGGGTGTGGAATAGAAAGTAACACAAATGTGGGACCAGAGTTATTTTCAAATCCACAGGCCTGATGGCCAAGAGATTCTCAAAGCTGCTCCAAAATAACTCTCTTTTGAAGACAAAGAAAGGCATTTATTTTCTTCTCTGAAAATCGACTTGTAAACTAGTCACAGTTTATACCAACCTTCAGCCTGCCTGGTCCAAAAAGTTGTAAAGATACATTAAATAATGGAAGAGATGAGTTTAAATGACCCACCCAGCTTTCACCTTATGGACATCATCTCGTCTGCTGACAGATATCTTTATGGTTATAAAGCATTACTTAAGATACATTCTTGATAAGGTTGTAAGTCTTGGGAAATCTAAATAATGTGGTTTGAGATTATGTCAATGTCAGCATAGGATAAATACTCTGATGTGTAACGGATTTCTTCAGAGGAGTGATGTACAGTGGTACAACTCAATGTATTTTGCTCTCTGGAAGATCTACAAGAGCACAAAACAACCTCAGACATTATGGGGGGCCCGTGTCCCCCACACTGGGGGGAGGCTGGTCAGTTTGGAACTTTTTAGTAGAATCCCACATTTGGTTACATGAGCTAATGAAGTCCCCTGCCTGCCTCTGGCATGGAAATCCCACTGGTCTGCCTTCAACCAAAATCCACCGTGCCACTCAAGACAGACTCCTTTGCCCAGCTGCCTTCACATTCAGGTCATGGCTCTCTTCCCCTGTCCTCCATATGAAGAGTGATGTCAGCTCTACCCATGCCAATCCCTGGCGCCATGCACGGTGGTTTCCTAACTTTGGATCTCACTAAAGTGGTCCCTTAATTAAGTCTCTTGAGAATCCCTTCTCTTGAAAGTGTCATCATCTACTTTGTCCTTCAGGTCTTGATGGATGCAGAGAACCTGGTTCCAAAGGTCACAGGAAGCTGTGAACCTGGTTCTAATGCTGTCCGGTGATTAAATGCAGGGCTTTTAGCTCCTGTACATCTTCAGTGTCCCAGGCTGTAGAAGAGGAAGGAAGCAAAGCCTCCATGAAGGGCCACCTGAGCATCGGAGGTGTCAGTAAGGCAGCACCCCAAGAAGTCCTGGTCACAGAAGAGGAACTCAAGGAATACACTTTCTGTCCCTCAAGTCCCAATTTTCCCTGACCCAACACTTCCTCCTACCTTGTAACAGTGGAAGGCTTAGAATGATTTAAGTGCTCTTGCCCTTTACATGAGTCAGTAACAAATAACAAACTCCAGTGATAAATTTACCTGGGCCACAGACAGCAGCCTTTTTGCACTTGTCAATAAAATGTTTAAAATCGGAGTTGATTTGCTTTGGCTTTAAAGGAGGTTATTAACTTGCTTAGATCCACCACAGGAACAGAGGCGTGTGTTGTTCCCCATTACTCACCAGGTTTTTAATCAGCACACAGGACTCAGCCAGCCACCACGGTGGGGACAGAAATGGCTAGGGGAGCTGTTTGGGTGACCAGGGGTTGACAAGGGCTCCTTGGTGCAGACTTTGATAAATGGGAGACTTCATCTCCAGCCTTATGCCTCCTCAGCTCAGCTGCTTGTTTTAATTGTTACCAGCCTCTAATCTTCTTCACATTCTGAGATGTTCAGTCTCCACACGCAAACAGTGGTGAAGACTAGGCAGACAGACTATGCCAATCTACCGAGCGGCATAAAGAACTACCTCTGGCCCTCACAACCAACAAAAGTGCACCGCTGTGCCAATTCTGGAATTCCATCCTAATGATCTATTTCCCTGGCTGAAGTTTTTCTAAGGAAAACATCCAGATCATCCTCATCGAGCAGACAAATAAACAATAAAGGGAGGTGAGAAAACCAGGGAATGATCTGAGTTAGCACAGTCAGATGCAAAGGACCTGTGGTGTCTTTGCAAAGACTGCTCTGAAAGGCCAGGATTCTGCTCTAACGTCTCCTATGCCTCCTTCAATGCAGCACCAGCCCTGTTACCCTCCAACCAGAGCCAGCTATGTAGCCAGCTGTTTAGATATATTCTATGGGCATAGAGTTTCCTTTAATGCATACTCTATATGGTGACAGATCATGGTCAAAATCTAAAGGATATGCTCTCTGCCTCTGAGGGGTCCCAAGCTTAAGACACATTTTAATTAGATAAAGGAATAGAAACAGGAATAGCAACTGCCTCACATATGGATTCAGTCTATTAAGTGACCCTAGAGTTGAGGTAACAGATTAATGACATTTCTTTAAAAGTTATTCCATCTGGGGAGTGTTCAGTGAAAGATCTCCATGCCCGTTACCATAGCACAGAGGCTCAGGTAGCTCCTCCCAAGACCACTCTGTTTCCCCCACTCTCCCTAAACATTGCACTAATGGGAAAACTCCCAAGGAACAGGCTGAGTACATGATTCATAATCCCATTTCAAGAGCCTCTTAAAATGAACTTTGGGACAGTAGCTTACTTTACATTTCCGTTGCCTTCCTGTACCACAAATGCTACGTTATGGCCTCCATGGACTGGCTGAGGTATGTGCAAAACATTGCTCATACTCCTGGGACAGAGCAAGAGTGCAGCAAATGCAAGCTGCCATTACCATCATCATCATGGACGTCATCATAATCATTTCTGCTCTTGTGGCTTCATCATAATTTGTGACACACAGATTCAACCTATTAACACAAACAAAACTCCACAAATACCACAGACTCCTTGCCAATGTGGCGCCAAGCCCCAATTATATAAATCTGAAGACTACCATGTAACTCTTTCTCCATCAAGAAATGTTATTTGATAAAATGATCCTGGTATTTCACTCAGCAGCAAATCAAGAGAAACAAGTAGAAAATAAACCAAGCCAGGTTGGAGCATCAACCTCGGATCTTCAGTCCCTTGGGGGATCCAAACATCCATCTTTTCCTTGCATCTCCGAGACATTGCTTACTACTCTGACCAGTTCCTCTAAGAGATGTGGTGACTCTAACCTGATTGTTCCAAATCCTGCACCTCCTCTGAGCCACGTTCAGTGCTGATGGGTTACTGTGCTGTGTTGCAGGCTGCATCCTTGAGTGGACCCCCTCTGGCTTCCACCCCCACACTGCCTGCACACCCACACAGAAAGTAACAGCAGGGGACCTCATGAACCTCCTCAGGCTGAATCCACACTACCCACCTAGCGTTTTGATGCCTTGAATACACTGGGGAGTACTGGATGTTTACCCAGCTATTTAAAAAGCTGTACTTTGTTTTCCACTTAGCTGTCGCTTTTTGCACTTACTATACTTTCTGCTCCCAGTAGTCCTTGGGAGAGAAAGACAGAATGTCAAGGCAGAATTGGAGCATGTCTTTGTTTGGGTTCTTCCGGAAGCAGACTGCTGAGACAATAATCTGAGCCCACGTTGTTTTCTGAAAGTTCATGGAACACTGCAAGGCAGCTGGGGAGGTCATACAGGGAGAGGAAGACAGTCAATAAAAGGTATATTAACAAGCCAACTCCTACAGTGGACAACTGAAGCTCAGTACTGCAGAAAACCTTAGGGAAAGGTATAAACACATCTCAGTATTGGGGATCTGGGTTATATATA
Organism: Petromus typicus; assembly: GCA_004026965.1. NCBI lineage: Eukaryota > Metazoa > Chordata > Mammalia > Rodentia > Petromuridae > Petromus > Petromus typicus. Next base: position 21,310 of record PVIR01004735.1, read on the forward strand.
CACCCACCATCCAGTCCCACCAGACACTGGATGAGGGCTGCTCCTGGATATTAATTCCCTGGCACATCCAGCATGCTTTGCACCTGAGCAAAATACTTTCCCAGAAAATGCCAAGAGGTAAAGATATAGACAGTGTAGCCCAAAGTCATTTGGAGCACAATGAACTGGGAAGATATGGGAGCAGCATCTACTATGGAGCATCTCCAGGTCCCTGATCACAGTACCGCACTTGTACCACCAAACACTTGCTTAGAAATTGAAGGGTCCATGGAGCTAGACCCCCCAAATTATCTTGTCCAATTTCCTCTGAGAGTTTCCCTGTTGGTGTTTTTTCAGCACTTGGCAAAACAATCTCTAAGGAGCCAAAAGTACTGTAGCTACAGAATTCATCAAAGAGGCATAACAGATGGGCTAAGAGGACAACCTCTAGAGCCAGTATCCAGGCTCAAGCCTTAACACAGCTCCTTACTAACTGAGCATGAATCCCTCTTCATCTTTATTCCCCAAACTTCACAAAGGAAGTGAAAATATTTACTTCCAAGGACATACATGAATGTTGAGTGGGCTAATATCTGCACTATACCCAGTAACTAGGGAGTATTGTATTTCTCATTATATTACTATCTGGGATGCGGGTATGAAGAAGTCCCTGACCTCTCCAAGCAATTCTCGTGTAAATAAATTAAATACATATGGCAAAAAGTCCAGTCAGTTCAAGAATCATCATGAGGCCGGGGATATAGCTCAGTGGTTCCAGTGCCTGTCTTGCAAGTGCAAGGGCCCGGGTTCGATCCCCGGTAACCACATAACAGTACTGGGCATGAAGACTCACCCCAGCAGCAATCAGTACCACATACCACAATGCCGGGCATGGTGGCTCACGCCTGTAATCCTAGCACTCAGGAGGCAGAGGCAGGAGGATTGCTGTGATGTGAGTTTGAGGCTGAGCTCAGGGCCAGCCTAAACCACAAAGCGAGACCCTGTCTCAAAAAACCTTAAAAAAAAAAAAAAAAAGAATCATCATGAGCCATTTATTGGGGTTATTACCTCAGGCAAAACTTACAACAATACTTTGAGCTAATAATGACTGTTAAGATTTTGCAAAAATGGAGACTGAGTCTCAGAATCCATATGCTCTGCCTGATCTGATCCATTATCTACCCAGCATGCCAAGCTTTCTAGAGGCAATCACTTTTATAAAAGACCAATCACATATTGCTTTTCCAATAATCATGTGGGCTCAGCCATAATTACTCAACCAACCAGAACAATTGCATAAGAACATTTCCCTGAATGATGAATAGGTTTGATAATAACTTCTTTAAAAATCCATCTGAAACCCATGGAGGAATCAAGTCTTCCTTAAAGAACTGGCCCCTGGGGCCGGGGAGTTAGCTCAGTGGTTCTGGCGCCTGTCTTGCAAGCGCAAGGACCCGGGTTCGATTCCCCGGTAACCACATAACAATACTGGGCGTGGAGACCCACACTCAGCAGCAACCAGTACCACATACCACAGTGCCGGGCGTGGTGGCTCACGCCTGTAATCCCAGCACTCGGGAGGCAGAGGCAGGAGGATTGCTGTGATGTGAGTTGGAGGCTGAGCTCAGGGCCAGCCTGAACCACAAAGCGAGACCCTGTCTCAAAAAAACCTAAAAAAAAAAAAAAAAAAAGAACTGGCCCAGACCATATCTACTATTGTGTTTCTTAGGATAATATAAAGAAGTGAGAAAAGGGAATATCATGGAGGAATGACAGGACCCCTGCTTTACATATGCTTTCAAAGACATGGACCTATAGTTTAATTCTTATCACATCCACTAAAATTCTGGACAATAGGCTTGAGTATAAACACACTGTCTTTCAGATGCAATCCCAGGTGTGCTTGCATGCGTCTTACCATCCCTCCATCCTCTGATGTTGGACTGAAATTCTGCAGAACAGCACTCTCCTCTCTGGTTGTGTTGCTTCCATCAGAATTAAACTTTCCTTTGGAGACTTCACACTGACAGAGGAACTTACTACACATCCACTCCATTTACCTGAAGTTCTTAGGTATCTATGAGTTTCCACTTCCAGAGCCAAAGTACAGAATGTCTCAGATTAGAGCTGAGCTTAATCAAGACCTTATCTCTATCAACACTCCCTCCGTGCTCAGCGCTCAAGCAACTGGGGGGCTCTCACATCCTCCAGCCATTGTCCTAGAAGGATGAATCACTTTCTGTTTTCCCTTACAGGAAGTTCATTTGGATCACAGAGATCTTGTATACTACAGGCAGAAGGAAAAGAGGACAAAAAAGGAAATTAAGATGTGTTGTGTACATGTACCAAGTCTGCTCAAGAAATGGAAACATTATGTACTGTGAGTATTTACTAAGGAAAAAAAAAAATCAGAGGAGACCTAAAAATAAATGGGGAGAAATATAGATAGACAGACAGACAGACAGATAAGCAGGTCAAAACACAAGTTAGATAAATATAGATGTAAATTTCATAATTTACTTCTGATTTTGCTGAGTTGTTTGAATATTCTGGTCTTTCCAAAGTTCTTATCTATAAAATGAGAAAAAAAATAATCAGGATTCATAACAGCCTTTCATGAATACTAAATTACAAATATGCCTAGTATTGTAGCCTGGAACTCAGAAAAACTTCATAAATAAGTTTCTGTTTCTTTAACATATTCACTTGCTTCCCTGTTAATAAGCAAGGGGGCCAGGGTGGTAAAGTAACAATAGAGAAGATAGTCCCTGTCATCAAAGATATTTTCCTCCCAAAAATTCTCCAACAGTGACTGTTGGAAACTGTACACATATTTTTTACTCCAAGCTTAGAAACTAATTTTAAACATGACCCTCAACCCTCCCAGTTCTCAGCTGACCTTGGTTGGTTCTGATGGGCCCCTTCCTGGGTACCATGTTTCTCAAGGTATATTGGTAAATTCTGACTGCAAAGACGAGCTGAGCCAACCAATTTCTTATCCTCAATTCAACTATCCTTAGGTCAAATCTACTTTGAGTGCTGGGATTACAGGCGTGAGCCACACACCCGGCACTGTGGTATGTGGTACTGATTGCTACTGGGTGTGAGTTTCCACACCCACTATTATATGTGGTTACCAGGGATCGAACCTGGGTCCTTGCGCTTGCAAGACAGGCTCCTGAACCACTGAGCTAAATCCTCAGCCCTAGTACAGCTGTCTTGTGCATTTACATGGGCATGTGTCTCCCTATCAGCCTCAGGAGCAGGCTTCCTGCCACCCACATTCACGTTCAACATGCCACTCTTCACCCCCTCAGGTAACTAAAGATCACATCGGTGATAAACACCTTGGTCTGAGAGCTGGATTTTCTCCCCAAGAATTTGTGGTCAGGCCTTAAATTAAAACAGGATAACTGTGGAAGTTATTCTGTGACCATGTTATCTGCAAGAGATTCCTGACTCTACCTCTTAATTTTGACAATTTATCTTTCCTCTCTAAGCTTCAGCTTCCTCATCTCTAAAAATGAGCATGAAAATAATTGATTGATGCAAAAGATTAAGTGATAAAATTCCTAGAACACATTTAAAAGCATGTTTCACACAGCAAATGTTCAAGAAATGTTAGCTTGGAGAAAAAAAAAAAAACCAACCTTTAAGCTCTTTGGTTCTATCTCTTGAAAGAAAGGTGTCTTGGTACCCTGTAACAGATAAGCAGGACAACTGGTTTTTTTCTGACCAGCATTTATCATATCTTAGATGCTGTCACTGGAGGAAGAAAATTGAGAAAGATAACCCAAGTCCTCCAAGCACAAGTGCATGGAAATATGATAGTGAAGCACAGACTTGAAAGCTGGTAACGAGAGAAGGCTTCCAGAGCTCAGCTCAAAGGAGTTCATGCTGAGTTTCATTCTCAAGGCTGTGTTCAGCTTGGGGAAGAAATGTCTTGCCAGCCACAGTCGGGAAATAATGAAAGCGTTGGTGTATCAAGACTAGAGCAGGTAATGTAACTTACCGAGGGACTGTGAGTTGCAGAAATGGCTGGAACCTCCACTTCAAAGGGATGCAGAAAAACACAGCTCAGTACAAGCTCAAAAGATGCTGGGTTTTATAATGAGACCTCATGGCACCACAGGACACCCCAGAAGACAGTTGCCTAGATGGTCAAAAGATTTAGAAGCCTACTGTTGAAGCTGAGAAGTTTTAAGAGAATCAATCAAGGAGCCCAGGAAGACTGTGGAGGGAAAGAAAGAAGACTCAAGGTACAATTTTTGTCCCTAACAGACTTTCCCGATGCCAGGAATAAACTAACCTGGCTGCTGGAGTTTGTAAACATGGCAATTGGGATGAACCTGAGAGTCACAAAATTTCTCCTTCACTGCAATGTTATTGATAATTCAGGACTGTGGTTGGTAAGTGAGTTAGGTTTCCTCCTCTGCAAACATGTGAAGCTACACCAAATATTTCAGTTGTGTTGACTGAGGACATTTGCGATGGCCGAATTAGTTCTGAGGAAGTACAGGCAACAATAGTTTCTGTTTTCTGGCATTGTTTCTCTGTCCATTTGCTGGAGCCTCCATCTCAGTCACTATACTTCGGCCTCTTGGCATCCCATGTTCCTTAACTCCCATAGTCAATGGCCTGAAAGTCTTCTCATGAGTCAGAGGATGCTAATAATAACACTAATAGTGATATTACTTACCATTAATATTTTTAACACAAACTATGCAGAAGATACGTTATACACTTTAACTTCCAATTTTCAACCACTTTCTAAGAAAGGCATTATTATGATTATCTCTAATGTATAGATGAGGATATTAAGATTTCAAGAGGATCCTGATAACTGTTAACACATTATTTTAAAACTCTAAAATTTAAGATGTGTAACAACCATTCTTCCTGTCGTCATAGTTCCTATGTGTCAGTGTGATTTGTCTTTGTTAGAAAAACATGATTGGCCAGGTGAACCAAATGGCTCATAGGTAGAAATAAACACAGGTATCATTACTCACATGTGATACTTGGTGGGGGGACCCAAAAGCTCACTTTGGCAGCATCACCAACTAGAGAAACAGCATGCATCCTCAGGCTATGTGGTCTGAATTTCTTTGCACGTGACAATTTCTGAAAAGGCCAGGAGCAGGTGTCTGGTCTTTGATGACTCAACTTATAAATCATATGGTGTCATCTCGCTGTTCCTTAATATTTTAAACCTACCAAGATTCAAGAAAATGGAAAACAAGAATTTGAAGTCTTTATTTTAACCCTCCAAAGTTGAGTTCTTATCTAGATACCTAAAAGGTGTCAGAGCTGAGACTGCATTGCAAGCTCTCTATAAATCCAGAGCTCATCCTCTTAACTATTCCTGCACCTTCCTGCAGGTAGATTATCTGGTGACCTCAGTTTCTTGAGTTTCTTCTGGCCATGAAAAGGACCTCATGTTCTCAGCACCATTGAGAGAAACAGAAAGAAATAGAAGCTCTAAGACCTGAGTGTGTACCACACTTTCCCCTTTAAGACTTTGAGCCCAGCCCCTCCACTCACCTCAGGATATCATCACATACATAAAATTAGACAATTCCTATGAAATACTTTTCTTATGTCCATATTTCACTTACATGTGACTATGACAAAGAAAACTATTATTTTTGTTGTATATGAATTCTTCCTATATGAGGCACTTCAATATTTCTACAAGCACATGTCTATCTTCCAACACAGCCTGAAAACAAGGAGCAGATGGGTGAACAACTCTCCAGGGAGAAAGAGAGGAACACAACAGATTCTGAGTCTGAAGAGCGAACAAACAGTAAGTGTTCCTCCTGTTGAGGAATTTGGGTGAAAGAGGCTACAGGGACTAAGTCAAGGTCACAAAGGATGTATATGCTCGATATATGGAAAATTTGGGCTCGCTTCTTTCAAAGCTATCCTCCCACTTTGGGTGTTGCTTTGCTATTGAGAAGTTTCCTCAAGAATCTTAGCAATGTCTTCTTGCTTCTCCTATACATTTGTGTGTATGTGTCTGGGGGTGGGGGTGTGCGTGGGAGTGTGTCATTTCTATTCTAGTTGAGCAACCATATGACAAATTGCATGTCTAATTATGGCCAGTGAGATGAAGAGGTACATGGTGATCTTTACAGGCAGCACTGGAGGTTAGGGCTGGAGAATGTGATGAAGCACCATCACTAATCAAGTTGACGAGGTCAGTAACACTCCTTCTCTTCATTCTTTCCAGTCTTATTAGGATAATTTTACACTTCCTGTGCTTGGCAATTAAACAATGATTACTTTGCTAAATACTACATGAGTTTTGACAAAACAAACCCCGGAGGAATCAAAATAAGTAATTTCTATTCAACAGAAATCATTCTCAGATTAGTATGTGTGCAATATTATACAACCCAATTATCTCAATATGCAGACATGTGTAATAAATAAAGAACACACACCATTTCTCATGAACGGGTGTTGGGTAAAAGGTGGGGGTGGTGGTATTTCTAACTGAAAGCAGAGAATTCTCAGCCTGCTGCTACCTCATATGAGAGGTGGAAAGAAAACTCATGCCTCCATCCTAGAAATAGTAGAGTGTATTTGGAAGTGGCTTTCCAGCTCCATCCATAGAATGGAAATGTGTTCACTCAGTGTATTTAAATGACCTGTGTGAGTGACAATGACTATGTGCAAAAGGCTCTGGGAACAGGAGATGAACACAACTCAAGGATGAGCACAACTTGTAGGATTAGGTTGAAATGCAAAAATGTTGACCTAGGTAAAGGATGTTGCACCAAGTCAGATTCATACCAAATATAGGTAGATGGTCTAATAAGGACTCTCCTTGCTGCCCACAGTCTACCTGAAACTAGCCACTTACTATCTGTATTCCCTCATTCAAGTGCACTTTGTAGTAAGCTCCTCCTTGAACTCATTCCAGAGGAAAGCATTGGGGATCCAATGGTGATAGGATTGAATGATGCTGAGGGGCAGTGGACACAGGAAGTGAACCCAGCACCTGTCTTCCTGAAGTGAATGTCAGGTGTGAAAGTCCAACCATCACACAACAGTATGTAAAATGGCAACTATGACAAAATGAAGAAAGGATGTGGAGGATGATGAAGACTCAGAAAGCATAAGCAGGCCTTCCCAGAAGGAAACATCTCTCTCCTAAACCCAAAATTAAACAGAAAGCAGAAAGAGGTTCATAGACAGGGGCTGGAGAGGAGCAGAGGTATAGGTCTGTCTGTTTGAGCTGTTGTAACCAAATATCATGCTCTGGTTGGCTTGTAAACAACAAAAATTTGCTCTTCACAGATCTGGAAGATGGAAATCCAAGATCAAGCCACTGACAGATTCAAGGTCGAGTGAGGCCCCACATTCTGGTTCACAGACACCAATTTTTCACTGTCTTCTCACAATGAGAGGGGTAAGAGAGTTCTCCAGGATCCACTGTACAAGGGCACTAGTTCTATTCCACCCTCATGACCTCCTGAAGCCCTTACCTCCAAATATCATCCCAGTAGGAACTGGGTTTCAGTAGAAGACTGAAAGTGTCTAAGATACAATCTCAGCTCATTGTACAATAACTCTAGGGAAGTACTGGGAGGTTTTTTTCAGTAGTTTGTGATACATACTAGTATACCCGTTGTGGGATATTGGTTACACAGATTGGCTTACACATGTCTCATCTTAATCTTTTAACTTCCTTTTCCTCTTGTCTCCCTCTCTCCCATCTTCCTCAATCCCAAGATTTCCTTTCCATCTTTACCAAGTCTAAGAACACCCCTACTTCATAGGTAGAAAAATTGGAATGCAAGGTGAAATACAACTTATCCAAGGTCACATGGCCCCTGACAATGAATTTGAACCCAAGACTGTAGTCAGCATACAATGACTGCAGATCGCAACCCTTCTCTGATAGATGTGGCTCACTTATCTCCCATCAAAACCTGTCATCTATTGTGTAAAGAAGAAAATATAAGGGGATGAAAGAAACCCAGGCTTCCCAGGTTCGTTAGACTGAACCCAGGCCTGTACACTATAGGAGTGGACTTTTTAAGTCTATAGTCAGGAGTAGGAAGTCACCTGGTATTCTCTAGATCGGTCAGTTTACCCACTACTCTCCACACCAACACAGGAGCAAGCACAGGAGATTTTATGAAAAAAAATGCCCAAAAAATGTGGGAGGAAATGGAGCAGTATACAGCCTTCCTGGACTGCCTGAGAGATACCTGACCTTCCAAAGGCCTTGGCTCTGAGTCTGCTCAAGAGCTTCTCCAGTTCCATTTTCTAAGGAAAGGCTAAGGCCAACTTGAGCCGCTGGGTTATTTATTAGGCAAAGCAAGGCATTCAAGGTTCCAGTCAGTGAACAAAGAGACTGCAGCGAAGAGCAGCTCCTGATTAGATGCGCTCAAAGGAAGCCTTGTAAAACAGGAGCCTGGTGCTGTAATTGAACAAGTGGTTCCAAGCAGAGCCAGAACATTAGCAGTGAAGGAGAAAGGGCATTAGCACAGCCAACATTGTCTTTACAGAAAGAGGCCCCTGAGATCCCACCTGCAATTTTTATTTTATTTTTTTTATTTTACTTTCAAAGACCCATCCAAACCCCACAAAGATCTGAGTCACCTACAAAAATAAACAAGATGCATAGACATAATTTGAAACACCACAGTAAAGGTAATAGGGGAAGTCAAAAACAAGGATATAGTCACAGACAATGTCACACACACACAAGCTTCTTAACAGAAGTTCTGTACACATGGTAGAAGGAAGACTACTCTTTGACTCTGAGTTTCCTGGTAGCCAAAGCAAAGAGAAATGATGTTTCCAGAAAATTAAAAGTTAGCCAGATACCAAGATAAAGTACACATCTTCTTGGTACTAAAGTTTGAGAACAATTTGTCCTAATGAGAACACTGTTTCCTAATCTCAATAAAACCCCATAATGAATCTGCTGCTTGGGTTTAATTCCAGAATTAAGTAATGTAATAGTATCACCTCACAATGAAACTTAGGAAAGAAACAATTAGTAAAAAAAGAAGGCGCCAAAACAAAGCAAACCGGGTACAAAGATGCCTGGTGCACCTTTAGTTGGACTTCTATTACAGACCACAGAGAGCATGCTTCTGTAACTGGATCATGGGGAATGATTGTTATCCCCAAATGATCCATCTCTTGGTCTGGGAAGTGGTTTGGGGTATTCATGCTAAAAACTCTGAGTAGTCCTTTGGTCCTGCTTCTTTCGAACATATAAAAGATCACTTGGCTGTTTGCTTACACCCCATGCCACATTTTATAAGGATGATTAGCATAACAAAATGCCTATTAAGTGTCTATTGTCTACCATAAGTAGCTAGCTCTCTACTAATCCTTAATTTTCCCTCCAGATGCCTTCTCTCTATAGACGGAGAAACTGAAAACCACAGAGGTAAAAGACATTGCTGTCGACCTAGCCAGAAAGTAACCAGAGTCCGGGCTCTCCACTTCCTGTGAGTTGATGGCCTGCTGGTCAACTTTCTAATCCTTAGTCCCTCCCACAGCTCTTGTGATTGGCTCAGGACTAAATACATGATCCTAAGCAAGACCAATCAGTTTCCCTGAAACAAATATTGAGAAAAGCACATTAACCACTCCATGGCTACTAGCAGCCATCTTTTGTAATGATGGTGTGATTTCCTCTGTGAAGAAAAATGGTAGATTAAGCAAGAATATGCAATGGCAGGGAATCAGAGACATTCAAATCCCAAGGTTAATCCCAGCGTGAAATCATCCGCACCCTCAGATTTCTCACTAGTACAGACCTCTCAATTTCCTTTTGAGCAACTGATTTTGGTTTCTGTCACTTACAACTGAAACCATGTAGATCAAAGAAAGCATCGCTGTATTTAGCTTTTCTGTGTGTTTGTGTGTGTGTATGTGTGTGTGTGTTGTGTGTAACAGACAAATGTGCCCCTGAGCATCACGTGGTAAGAAAGCCCATAAAACCTATTTGCCTAAATATCAGAACCTGTAAAGAAACTAGATTCAAAACCAGAGAGAATAATAATGGCAGAAAAAGACATTTAAAGCAGGTTTTGAAATCCCCGAAGAGCTCAGTGTAGTCAGGAAATGCTGACATAAGCCAAATCACAGAAGCACAAATGGCCCCACTATAATTAGTTTACCTTTCAGTTTTATCTGAATTCAACTCCTGGGGACCTTGGCTGAGCATTCCGAGAGGAACAAAATCTTAGCCACTGGTATCACCACTAGAGTCCCAGCAGAGGTCCTATTGACTCTGCTAAGTTCATTCTGCATAAACTCGGGAAGCCTAGAAGACTGCTAACAGCTGTATAGAATCCCTCTGTGGACTCCAAACTCTGGATCACATTCTTAGGGAGACCATGTCAGCAGGCTCTGAAGCACTCCAGGTGCACGAATGTTTAATGAATGGGGAGCACAGAGCTAGTGAGGCACTTGTTAATGGAATGAGAGAGAAGATCCAGGTACAAAGCAAGCCTGAATCCAGTATATCGCTGCTAGTTAATTACATCACACTCCTGAGACCTTTGCTGGTGGAAAAGCACTAAAATGCCCTGTGCATACACACATATACCACACTCACATTCATGTGTATGCATTAGTGCATGTATGCACACACATACCGAACCCACACAAAGAAGGAAAAGAGAAAAAAGAAAATCCATACCAAGCATTTACAATGCAGCTCCTGATTGATTTGCCAGCATCCTCCAAAATCATTGATGCCAGCAAGCCATTCTCTGCAAGTTCTCAGCCTCTCTTTTAGGCAAAAGAAAAGAGGAAAAAGGAATGCTAGCTCCTCTCTGTCTTTGAAGTGTTTACAAAATAAAATTGTAGGAAGATAGGAGAATGTACTAGTCTTATATGACAGAGTAAGAGACAGTTGAACAACACGGGGTCAACCCAGTGGCACCCCTCAAGTTGTGTCATGCACAATATTCTTATGTATATGGGGAGCTCTGCACCACAGGGGAAGGATCAGTATTTTCTTTCAGGCCACTCTCCAGTTGCTTCCACTCTTATTAACAATATCCAGATCTGACCGTGTAAAACTCCACTTCATTATGCACTTTCTTTATGTGTTTTGGGGAGATTGGACCAGATGTTCCCTAAGGAACTGCCCAACTTCAGAAATTTAGTAATTATATCTTTGAGACGGAAAATATCTAGGAAGGTTAATTGGCCCAGTCGTATGTATTTCAACCCCATAAGATTAGTATAGTTTACTGGTTCTGAATGTAGATTTTGGACTCAGAACAGATAGAAACTCACCTCTCCCAACCTAATATTTATTTCTTTATGTAAAATTAGGTAATAGTAAACTACCACATCTATTTACTGTTGTGAGCACTCAATAAAAGAAAGTATGCATGGCTCTGAGCTCATTCCTGAGCCAGAGTAACCACTCAGAGGTGTGGCTCTGGCTACTGATCATATTGTGATTAGCCCATTGTTTGCATGAGGTGAAGTGGACCCCACAGCTGGAAAGGAAGTAGAAAACAGAGAATGTCCTCTAGTTTGACACCATGTAATAACAAAGAGGGAGAGAAAACTTTATTCTCTTCTGCCAAGGTGCAACAGTTTTGACTCAAACTTCCCTCCTACCCCTGAAATTCCACAGTACAGGCCATGAACTATAAAAGAATAAATAATTACAAATGCAACCAGTTTTTCAGAGCTCTGAGTATGTCTTGAGTCACCCAAATCCTTTCTTGTTTAATGGAAAGATTTGAAGTTGTATAGGGCCCCTCTCGACTTAGATAGACTCTCTGTAGTCATGTGTACTTCTGATGTAGCTCTGTGACATGAATCATACCCAGCCAGACTGTAGAATGTTAATGTACATACAACCACTCTGTGAAATATCAGCCTATGCCCATATAAGAGAGACAACAACACAGAAATAGTACAGAAGGTTGTGAATACACCATGTTCCGAATCAGCTTCTTGATAGAAATCCACTGAGTCAGTGCCAGGGTGAGCAAAGCTCTTCTTGGTGGAAAAAGCCTCAGTGTCCCATCTTTCCACATGAAGATCACACATCAGAGGGTCATCGTTAACTGCATTAATAGTGAAATGTCCTGTTCTATCAAAATCCCCAAAAAAAACCATGGAAAAAAAGTTGAGTCACTAGGAATTAAGAACCACCTGAGAATACAAAATTGTGAAATACTCAATAAACAATGAAGTACTGAGCAGGGTGCCAAAAGGGAAACGCCAAGTTCTCCAACTTTTCCCTTGGCTGGTGTTAGTACTTGTCTACAGAGGACGCATCCCACTGTCATATCCTTGGGTTTTGAGCTTAAGCTCCAGAAACTTGTAGAAATTGAAGAAACCTAGTCCATACTCTGTCACTAAACCATGTTCCAGGAAGGAGAAAAGAAAGCTCTCTGTGACCACATAGCAAGTTAGATAGAAGAGCTCAGTCTTCTGGGTACCCGACCAAAGGCTTTTGGTATTAAACCATGCTAATTCCTCAGCTAAAAAGTCAAGCAAAATGCAAAATGATTTTGAATCTTGTGCTTCTAGCAGAAAGTTGGGACTTCACAGCTGTTCCCAAGAACCCACGTCCCCAGAAAAACAGTTCCAAGGAGTTCCAGGACTGTCACTTGTGAGAGACTCAGAAATGGAGGTAGACATTTCAAATCTGAGTACTAGCACTGACATGATTTTGGCTACACTATGAAGGCCCAGTTCTCTCAAATCAGAAACAGAAACAATGGTCTTCCCTGTTTCAAAATGTGTCTGGAAGGTTAATGAAATACAGCAGCTTTAATCCTCTGATGTGCTGAGTCAATGAATCCTCTCTTTTTCTTCTTCCAAAATCCTTTAGATGTCTGATTCCTGACCTTCTGTTCATTGAAAACCCACTTCCAACCCTCCCCCTTCCTCACCTTGTTCAATTTCCCCAGATATCCTGTGCTCCAAAGTTCTGATTAAATGAGAAGATCCACACCTAAGTGTATTTGACAAATGAATCTATTTATTTTCATTTCTATTCTGCACAACGCATGCTAGTCTGCAACTATCTTCACTATCATATCTTGTGAAGAATACCTGAAGGTACTTTTCTGATTGACTTCCTCAATCTATATGCAGATTTGTGCTAAGCCAGTAAATAATTTGTAACAATTTGCATTGAGTTTATGGTTTCTCTAATCCAACCCTGATCATTTGTAAATTGTTTCTATTCATGTGCAGATCAACTGTAATAAGATTGCTAATAAAAGAGTGGTTAATAAAATTTATAATGGGAAGACAAAGCATAATTTAGAGATGGGGAATTTTGACATAAGGGTTTTTCCAGGCTGTAGGCAAAAATAGATTAATAAAATTCTATTTGTTTTTATTTTACATTCTAAGGAATACCTCATGGTGAAATGTGGTCTGGAATCCTATTTCTTCCTCCTGGCCTCAACTGCTGGTCTTGAGTGATAACATTTTCTTATGTCTTGAGAAACTTTTCCAGTAGCAACTCTCTGTTAGTGATTAAGGAGGGTACAAGTAGTTTGTATGCATTTATTCAAGAACAATAATTGGAATATACCACATGATAGGTCAAGAAAGCACCAACATGAATTAAGCAGACCCAATCTCATTCATGAAAAGACAAATTTGCAGCAATCAACTCTTTCTACATGTTGTTATCCATTAAATCCTCCAGTATCTAAAACATAGTATGCAATTAATAATTCTGTGAAATAAATCAATGATAAGGGTTAGGCAAGTACATGTGCTAAATATATCAAATCCCATTCCACCCACTCATGACTCTGGCCTTTTCTGAGCTGGACATGAAGGCAAAGTTCATTTGCCAAAAGGACCATGAAGGGTTTTATCAGCCATGGGTCATGGTAATCAGATAAGGCCCCAGGCCAAATTTTACTCACAAGAGTTATAATAAAGTTTTATGAATTCTCTATGTTAATAAGGTGACAGACACTGGACATTTCATAAATTAGAGGCTTGCCCCATGATTAGTGCTATTGGTTTTATTTGGTCAATGATAAAACTATGACTCATTGAAGTAAAACAATGATTTAAGGTCACAACTAGAAAGTGGAACGTCTATCCAGATTCATAGACCATGTCATAGTGAGAAAACGGGAGAAAGTCTAAGGGTGTTACAATAAGAGAGTCTTCCATTGAGAAGGAACATTACGACAAAGGAAGATGTCCCCTTCCCCAGCAAGTCCTTTCTGTTATACTTTTAACATCTTTCCTCTTTGCTGTCTCTTGTTTCTTGACCCCCAAGACTTAATACTCTCCACTCCAAGAAAGCTACCCTCCTTGAACCTGGCATCTCAGTCTTCTACTCCTCTTAAATTATCCTTCATTAACTCCCCCCAAAAGGAGGGTAGAATCCCCCATGGAGGGGAAGTCAAAGGGTATATGCTTAGAATAGAAAGCTCATTGCCAGTGTGGGTGTAACATGTCAAATATTTCATGGGACTACAGCAATGTGGTCCCAAGTGATGGCTGCCAAGGGCCTGTTGTAGGGAGATGACCTCAATTTCCCCTTCTGTCAGTCAGACCATCTTCCCAGGCCCCACATCTAATTCAGAAAGCTCCTGTATGCTTCAAGTTCACCCAGCTTCACCCCAGAGATGGCAGCCAATGGCATGCAGGGCTGCTTTTCTCTTTCAATATTTTTTTACAGAATAAGGAGTGATTGAGAGTGGGAATTGCAGATCAAAAGGAGACAGTGAAATGTCATCAGCATTACATAATTTGTACTATCACTTGTCAACATTGATCCCCTTAATACCATCCCTCTGACAGATGAGCAAGGCAGGATTGTAGAATACTAAGAAGTAAAAGAGAGGGATAAAAAGACAACCATGTTTGATTACCCTCTGCAGTCCAAAGGATTTGAAAGTCATGACACTGGTTATTACTACGGTCTTTGGAGAGGTGAACAGAAACTTAATCTATCTAATAAAATTGCCTCAAGAGATAAACTTAATCTAAACTTTCTTTCAGCTATCTCTCAGTATAATCTAATGGATTTTTCTTGGTCTCCATTGCAGCACAAGACAGCTGGGTGGAAGATAGACCCACTACGTTAATTAATCCACTTCACTCTTGTCAAAAGGATGGGGTATGTGGAACAGAAGTTGGTGCTTCTGAATATATTGGGATCTTCTATTTAATGGAAATCATCTGATGGAAAAATCACAGACTTGTAGATGAAGGAGACTGTCAGAATACCAGATGACACAGCTGGAGAACTTTTGTGGGGGTATGATGGACTCCCAACAGGAAGTCAGGGACAGCCAAATGCACTCTTTTCATAATCTTGGGACTGTCACTGTAGGGATGTGCCTGGACATGAGAACTGAATGGTCCCTATATTCCAGGAACAGGGCCAGGCCCTGTGGAAACCATGCCTTATATATGCCAGCTCATCCTATTAGCTTCCAGTCTAAGTTAGGTGGTTGATTTTAAAAGTTTCTGGAAAATGGTGTGAGGTGGTGGCCACCTTGTAGGAGAAAGGATAGTCACAGAAACAACACTGAACCAGGTCAGGTACTTGTGCCCTGATCCAAGAAAAGAACATACTTCGTCAAGAATGAGTTGGTCATCCCAAGCTTCCCAAGTTGTGTCAGATAAAGCTCTTCCCTGGGCAGGTAATCAGGCCAGCAATAAAAATCAACTAGCAGGCAACCCTAAGAATTAACCGGCCTCAGAATTTATGCAGCAGGCTTTCTGCCTTGAAGTCTAAGTGATTTCCTTTGGTCTTTTCTTCCCCAAATCCACTTCCTCTCCTGAAGGGCAAAGAAGTTGCTTGAAATGGAATCCAATCTTATTTTAAAGCCAGAAGCCCCAAGGATGGAAATCATATAGGATCACAAGACAACTGGGCATGGACAACTGGTCAACTCTCCACAAACAAGGACAGCCATTCACTTCTGCCCTCCCCTGGGTGAGTGGGACTGTCCTCCAGTGTCTTCTGACCCTTCCTCTGATATCAGTGTCATTTTGTCTTGATTTTTAACTCTTTTGTCTTTTTAGCCCATGTTTTTGTTTACGGAGTGAATGAATTCACTTTAATGCGTACATAGCATAGGCCACACCCCTTGCTATGTAATGCAACTAATTAGATGAAGTTTTTAGTAGAAATTACTGGGATTTCTCTTAGGGAGGGAATGGCTTTCTTTGACAGTATCTGATGACCTATCACAGTTTGGAAGCAAGTGTCCAGGTACCAGGTCTAATAATGAAGAGAGAAATTCCTAGGAATGATTGTGGGAAAAGAAGCAGGTAGAAGCAGAGTCCAGAGCTGGTAGCTTCACAGAGAAAGGTGGAGCTGAAGGGGACTCCCTTCTGATGATCTTACAGGGGTAGAAATTGGGAACAAACAAAAAATAAACGATGACACAAGAGCAACATCCTCACTGGCTCACACATGAAAATATCCAGAGAAGGTTACGTTACTCGCCAACCACCATGTAGTTGACTCAGTGGGTAAAACACAAAGAGATCAGGCAGAGTTCACCCAGCCACAACGAAGCTGAGAGAGGCAAGACAGTGTCTTCTGAGCTCTCTCCAGGGGTGGCCAACATTTATGTATGAACCCCTCCTGACAGTTCTAAAAGACATTTTACTTTCATCCTGCAGTGAAGGGAACCCATTTGTTTTTGTTTACTTATGCATTGATTTATTCACTCATGTGTTCATGGACTATGTAGTAACTGTTTAATTCTAGAGAAGGTGCTTAGTTTTGGGTTGCATCTTTGAGCGAGCCAAGCTCTCTCAATTCTAGTGAAAGAGATAGTCCCCTCCCAGGAGGAGTGAACTATACACAGGTCCAACCCTCAGGAGCTAGGGATCCCTGAATCTCCTCCAAGTGCCATATCATATGGCTCATTTATAAAGGAACTTCTCTGCTCACTCCATAGATGTCATGAATACTCCAGAATCTGGACTCTTCCTCTACAAACTAGGGTTAAAATGAAATTATGTCCATCTATCACTGCACCTAGCCCATAATAAGAATTCAGAAAGCAATGGCCACTGAGAAGTGGAATGGACTGATCTCCTTTCATTTGTACAAATCTGTGACTTATTTTTCTGGACTTTTCTAACAGATGTTTATCTTCTGAAGTCCTTTTCTTAGACCACTGGCAAATGATGCCATGATCCTTTGGACTGTGTTTCCTTATTGCTTCTCCAGAAGTTATGCTTCTGCTAATGGTATAAACTCATGAGGTGACAAGAGACTGCTCATCTGTAAAGAAAACATCCCTATGCAGATGGAGGCAAATCCATTAGACGAATGTTCCTGCTCACGCTAATCACGATCTTGCATCATTTCAGCATCCCAAGGTACCATAAAGCACAGTCACTCCTCCTTAATTTTGCAAAGGAAACAACAAGCCAGTTTGTATATAACCCTCGCAAAGTCTCCAATTTCATCTACCACCTAATCTGTTCACTCACTACCTTTCCAGTGCCACCTCCTGATTTTTTTTTTTTTTTTCCTATCTCAGCATCCATTAGTGAACACATCCCGGGTCTTCCAAGGATGAAAAAACTCATTAAAGACAAATCTCAGTGCTCACTTTGTCCTTGGAAAGAAGATAGCTAAGTGGGCAGCTAAATTCAGAGGGATCCCAAAATGTGGTTTCCTCAAAGGCTTGGCAGAGAAATTAGTGTGGTAACAAGGACAGAGTTGAGCTGCTGCCAGGCTCAGAGACAAATTGTAGCAAACACGCAGAGGACCACGGAAGAAAGAAAAGAGGATCGAACCAAAAGAAAAGCAGGGTCACTCAGGACAATGATCCTAGACAAACAGACCCAAAAGGGCAGGGATGGCTTCTTCATTTGTTTGTTTAATTGTGCATTTTCCCCCTTAAAATATTTCTCATCAGCGTTATCAGCATGGCCTCAAAATGACTTTCCTATTATTGCTTATAAACAAACCTTTATCACAGATAGCTCGTCTGCTGAATTAAGACACTGTGTTAAGCAGTATATTGCTTCTGTCTGGCAGATCAGCTGTTTGTAGGAAGATAATAATACCAAAAGCAACCACAACAATCAGCTACTGTAAATTAACTTAACTGTGTGAAATAATGCCTCCCCTATCAGATTAGCTTTCTGAATGACTTTATCCTTAAATTAAAGCTTGCTGGGGCTGAAGAGTAAATCATTTAAATGGTGCCGGGTTTTTCAGGTAATGTCTTCATATATTACTGTAATTTCAGGCCGCCAAGGCATGCAGATGGCTCGGCTCTCTAGCTGCTTGTCTCAAAGCCCTCTCCTGCACTGCCATTTTGTAATTACAGCGTGCCTCGGCTCCTGCCGCTGTGAGATTTCCCAGGGTGCACCAGAAGCCAAGGCAATGTATCTTAAAATTATTATTCTTGTGTGGCCCTCGTAACATAAATGTAAATCTTTTATGCTAAAGCTGTCAGAGGGTTAGCTCTGGGGCTCCAAGGTGTGCTGATGGAGAAATCACCCACCATCCATCAACCGTGGACCATTTGGGATCTGGCAAATAACTTGCTTTGGGAGGAAGGGAGGAACTGTACAATGAATATCACTTTGGACTCTGGGTGGTATCAAGTACCTCATTGCTTTTGGAGGAGGTACCATACAAAGCAGCCCGCAGGGGGACATGTGAAGGGTCCAGCATCCCTCTCCTGTGAAGGTAGGAAAGCCTGGCACAAATGTAGGTCATTCCAATTTTGCAGGGCTATCTCTTCCACATTACATTTTAGAGAAAAGCTGATATGTCCTATCTCCAGGAACCCTTCCTAGAAATTAACCTCTTTGAGTGCCTGCCTTAAGGAGGCCAGTTTTGAGGGGCACCTCTCCTCTCCAGTGAAAGCAAACTCGTAGGTATCTGACCCTCTGGTTTTGTTTGTCTCTTCCCTCTAAAAGATTCAAGACCTTGGTTCAAGTAACTGAAAGGAGGGAAACAGGAGCCAGGAGAAAAAGCAACAAGGGAGCCCCCTATCTCCCCACTATAAGAAATAGTGCTCATGTGGTAATGAGACAGTGAGCACTAAATTCTGGGCATCAAAGACCTGGGAACTTAATTACTTTCTGAAAAGCAAGAGAAACAGAGTAGGGAAAAGGCAGCTCGCAAGACTTGAAGAAAAGATAATACAAATAATAGTAATAGCAGGACCGGGGATGTAGCGTGGTGGCAGAGCTCTTGTTTAGCATGGATGAGTCCTTAGACTCCATTTTGGCACTGCAAAAGAACAATAATCATCATGGTAGCAATGATAATAATAATAATAATGATAACAGTACTGCATAGCAATTAACAGGCAATGTTTTAATAGATTTATATACTGTACATTTCATATTTACTAAGAAGTCTTTGAAGATTTTCTTTATAAATTCACATAGGAATGATAGATAAGTCAAGCTGGCTTAAATACAGGGGGAAAGGGAGACTATTTGTTCTTGATACCCATTAAAATTGGACAGTGAGAACTGAGCTCACATAGAGGGCTGTAATTAAATGGGCATTGTACTGAGTTACAGGGATTGCAGCTTGGCCGAGACATTTCCAGTCAAATGTCCCTGGCTGATTTGGTGGACTGTGACAAGAGGGGCCAAATTTCATCAGCATATGAATTCTTTATTCAGGAATTTGTTTTTTCTGAGTCCCAAGTTTATTGACAACAATAAAAATAATGGTTCCACAGTAGAGTGTTTTATTTGTGCTGGGCACCAGCAAAGCATATCACTTAAATCATCTCATTTATCCCTCCCAAGAACCCTGTTGGAGAGAGACTATTATCACTGTTGCTTTCCAAATGAGAAGCCTATGGCAGGAGAGGTGCTATTTCAGGAGCAAAGAGTGAGTGACAAGGGCAAAATTTGAACCCTAGAAGTGTGACTCGCAACCCTTTTCATTCTCAGTCTACATGACCTTGGATGTGAAATGTACCCACACGACATCTCAGAGGGAAAGGTCCAAAACACGTGCTGAAGGCCACCTAAAACCATGTCTAGGTTTAAGTGATATTCCTTATTTTAACTAAGCTATACAAAATCTCAACCAGGAAACAATACCTATACTGAGATGTATTTAGGGATAGCTGTCCATACCTGTCCTTTTGCCTACAAATTGGCCTCCACAGTCTCTAATATTTATGAGACATCTTTGCATATGTATGTATGTATATGAAGCTTTTTATATTATATAGAGTCAGTAATGTGCCATATAAGAAGCTTTTGGTCAGTGAGGAGTGCATTTATAATGGGAGACCAGTAAGATTACATCACTTAGAGATGTCAGATCTTATTGTGTACAAGCATTCTCACAATGCATTTCTCAAAGCACTCCACAATTGTGAAGCATCTCATAACCATGTGGAGGTTGCGTGCATGCGTGTGTGTGTGTGTGTGTGTGTGTGTGTGTGTGTGTGTGTGTGTACAGTTTCTATGTCTCTGGGAAATCCTAATACAGGCAGTACATATCTCCTTGTTTCTCTCCTGGGAGGCACAGTCCACACCTGACTGGACCATGAGTGTGAGGATAAGTCATCCTTATCACAGGCCACAGAGATTCACCTGCTTGGAATTCAGAACAAGAACTTTGGAATTAGGAACTTTCAGCAGAGAAGTTGTGATGTTGGTAGGGAAAGGAGACCAAGGGAATCCCTCTGCAGGACGAAACAGTCACGTGCAGAGAACTGGAACAGAACAGATGCTAAGTTCCTAGGGAAAAGAGAAAGGCTTCTTTTGTGTGGGTCTCTCCACTGGGTCTTCAAATTCTTATGGTCTTTAGAGTCTGTTTGAGTAGGTTTCCGCTCCTTTTAAGTCTACAGCCTCAGAGCAGCCAAGCTGCTTGCCTGTAGACACTGAGGGTGACAACCAGATTTCAAGTCTCGATCTTTAAAACTGCTTCCTCTTTGCATTTACTATAATAGATGTCAACCTCCCAAAAAATAACCGATGATAAAATAAATAAGCAAAATATGCACGAACCCATGACCCAACTCATAAAATAAATTTTACCAACAGAGCTGAAGACTCTATGCACCCCCTGCATCTCATTTTTCTTTTCCAATGCTCCCACCTTAAAAGTAAACACTTCTGAAATGGGTATCTATCATTCCCGTCTTGACTTATACCATTTGAAAAATATATTCTTATATGTAGTTTTTAAGTAATATAAAAATGGTATCATTCTGTGCATTTTCTTCCACAGGTCATTCCCACCAAAATGTGTTCTTATTCTCCATGATGCTGGAATCTAAAACTCTACGTTAGGTTGAGTCCTATCATTTGCATCTAGGACATTCCCCAAAATTTCACCTGTTCAGAGGGTGATCTTTTGGGTGGTTTGCTCATGAGAGCTCTATACTCACCCACTGCTTTATACATCAATGTGGTCCTCGCTAAACATCATTAGGCATGGTGAGAAGAGGAGCCTCAATAAGGGGAGGGTGCCTTTGGGGAGTACACATCCCTCTTCAGCTTCTCTCTTCCCTCTCTGCCTTCTAGCTGCCATGAGGCAAGCACCTTTCCTCCTCCACCTCTCTCCACCATGATAGCTCTGTTTAGGATCCAGCCGACTACAAACTGAAAACTGCCTAAACCATGAGCCAAGTGAAACATCTTCTCCTTTCAGTGATGAGTGCTGGGTATTCTGCCCTGGTGAGGAAAAGCTAAAAAAAGATAGTTTCCCCAGGGAAACAGGATGTGGAGATGTCCAGGTGGAAGGTCAGCTGCAGAGGGCTCTATGTGCAATACCTGCTACAGAAGATACAACCAAATCTGAGCAGTGGGCAGAGAGATCTTATCACAACAAGGACATCAGCTAACCCAGACAGCCCCAGAGCTGTGGTGCCTTCGTAGTTGCCTCAAATAGAAGCAAGAACACTACTTCTTCATCTGTCACGTGGTACAGGCAATGTGTTGGGGCTGCTTCCGGGGACAGGGTGCAACATTGAGTCCTGCATCTCTCTCAGGCCAAAGACACTTCCAGGACCATAATTTGGCTGGTCATTGTCAGACACTGACACTCTCAGCAGGGAAAAGAAAGCCTCTGTTCAGAAAGGGCATATGGACAATGCTTCCTCCATCCACTCCTGGCCCTAATTATCTCAGGGTCACACACTGCTCCACTTGCCTTCTGAGCTTAGTGGCTGTGTGTTCATTTAGATGCACCCAGAGACGGACACCACTTCATCCCCTTCGTCTCAATTATAATGTGCAAGCCGGGGAGGGAATGCCTTCTTTAGGAGTTTCAGAGTAATAGGCTATTATTTCTAAGGAGAAGAAATCATCCCTGGGGGCCACTGACCTGCAGAGCTTTTCCATTTCTCTCCTTCTCTTTAAAGCTTTTGTGACCCGAGGTATCAGAGCTGCAGTGTTACCTAAGAAGCTCCAAGCAAAGAGATTTGAACTTGACTTGAAGTCTTTCTTTAATATTCAATAAAAAGTTGGAGATTTATTGGCCTATGGCAGAGACCAATTTCCTGTTACATGGACCAGAGAGGAGATTTTTTAAAAAAAGATTTTTAGAGCAGCACCCATATTTCTTAAGAGAGAGAAAGGACGGAGCTCACCTAATTTTGTGGATTGGGCTGCTAGCACAGTTCTTTTCTCTAGGCGGTTCTGAAATTAGATGGCTGGAACTAAAATCCTGCAGTCTCCCCACAGGGACCATTTCAATTTTCCTCTGAGTAACAGCCCCATAAGGATCTTCTTCATGACTCTAAGGTCAAGGTTGGAAGTGGCTGAGTGTGGAAAGATTGAAGACCATGCCACAGGCTTTCGGTGATGTACCCTGGTGTGCTCTGCAGCTAGAGGAGGGAGGAGTAATTCTTGCAAGCTTGTGAATTTAAAGCTCAGCTGCAAAGATTTGGGACAAGGCTGCAGGAAATATGGCAACAGGTGGATAGGAGCTATTAATTCCCAACATGTACTTGCCTCAAGGTTGAATATCCATTTCAGTCCTGGTTCTGTACCTCATTGACTTCATGACCTTGAAAATATAAATTCCTATATATCTCAGAGTAGCAGCATAGGTTCAATGACATAAGGCATGCCATGCTTTGAAATGATGCCAACATACTAAGACTAGAAATGTGAGATGATTATTGTTAAGGGATTTGCCCACTGGGAAGTGCACCAACCTTGGTTTGAGCCTGGAACATCCAGGTCTAGTCTCTGAACAGATATATTAGAAGTAGGCTCTTTCGAATTAGGAACCAAGAAACTTCATCCAGGAAAGTAATATTAAGGCTGGGAGGGACTAGACTCAGAGACAAGCACTAAAGATACATCTGTGAAGAAGCTGTAGCCTTTGCATTTGAGGAATGGATTCATGAGCAGGACTCATGTGATAAAACAGCACGGACATAACTGCCACTCTTACAATTATGTTCAGACCGCAGACAGAATGCAAGGCAGGGAGTTGTGCCTTCTCAGGAGTAGTCTGGAAGAGCATTCTAGAGAACTCATGTTGGAATAGAATTTTAAAATATGAAAAGAAATGTAATCCAGTAACCAAGATGGGAAAAAAATTCTAGGCAAGCTGATACAGGGTAAAAGGCATGGCTGTCTGAAAGGATTCATTATGTCTAGATTCAAAACTTGAAGCTTCCAGGAGCATGGATTTATAAGAAATTGTAGGTAGGGCCGTGGATTTAGCTCAGTGGTTCTGGTGCCTATCTTGCAAACACAGGGTTCTGGGTTCAATTCCCAGTGACCACATACCACAATACCAAGTGTGGTGACTCATGCCCAGCAGCAATTAGTACCACATACCACAGTACAGGGCATGGTGGCTCACACCTGTAATCCCAACACTCGGGAGGCAGAGGCAGGACAATTGCTGAGTTCGAAGCTCACCTGGGCTACATGGTGAGCTCATGAACTACAAAGTGAGCCCATGTCTCAAAAAAAAAGAAAAGAAAAGAAATTGGAGGTAGAGGGATGATCAGGGACAAGAGCAGACAGGGACCTGGATGTCATGATAAGGAGTTCAGATATCTTTCCAACAACAGAGAAACAAGGCCTTATCTTCCCTTAGGTCTCCCCATTCTGTTCCATTGCTTAACTCACCAGCATCACAGTCCTTTCTCCTTGCATCAGGTCGTGTTTTTCATCCATCATTGTCATTATATGTTTCCTTCCAGTCATATAAATGGCCATCAGCAAAGACAGACTCAAGAATAAATAAGCCAATACCTCTGCTTGGGAAAAGCTCAAAAGTAAGGATGAAAGACACAGTCAGGATGCAGCCTAACTGGGTCCACGACACAGGCAGGTGTTGGACGTGCAGGAGCAGACAGGGCAGGACTCAGAGACGGAAAGAGGAGCTGCCAGGAAAGGACACGACCCTGGGGCCAGGAGGAGTGAGCAGGGCCCCATCATCTGGGAGCACAAGAAACAGCAGTCGGACTGCAGGGAAACTGTGGTCAGCTCTACAGGGACTCAAGAACATTCATCACAGCTAGAATTCTTGAGTGGGCATGCAACATTTATCATGGAATCCAAGCTTGCCTGAGGATTCCATTGGCAAGAACTGGGTCACAGGTCTGTCCCTAAATTGAGGGGCTGTGAGGTCACTGAGGTTGCCTAGATCTCATCGTGGACCATCTGCTCCCGGGGCAGGGAGGGCGTCCCAGGTTCCCAGAACATATGCTTGTCTAGATCTTCAGCCGCGTGGCACCTTGTGGACAGCAAAGGAAACACGACTGACTTGAGTGAGGAGCTAGAATCTCCTCTTGAAGGCAGAGATGAGACCTCAGCAAGGAAGAATCTAGCAGAGACAAGAACAAGACCTGTGCCTCACTTTCCTTATCTCAGTATCAGGTGGCACTCAGTTGCTCTCTCTAAAAAGGAAGTTGTTTTGATGCTTCTCATTTTCCCATTTCCTGAGCAAATCCTATTTACTTGAACTTCCAAATATCTCTCCAAATAGCGTACTTCTCACGTCCTTGACCTTTGCTACTGACAGTCCCAAAGCTCCTTGTCTTACTGCTGTTCACCTCTGCCACCCCACAAGGTCTTCCCCACACAGTGGCCACAGTGGGACTGCTGAAATGAGAATCAAGCCGTGTCACTCTGTGCCGTCATGCTCTGGTCACCGCCCACGAGCCTCATAACATCCGGGCATTCTCCTTCGATGGACTCCCTGGGCTCTTGCGTGAAGTCAGTTTCCAGTGCTGTCCCCCTCCTCAATCTGATCTCATCCCATGGAGCTCTCAGGCATCTTCCTGTCCCAAGCACCTCTGCACATTTTGATCTTCTGATTGAGGCTATTCTTCCCTGTTCTCAGCAGGGCTCAGTCCTGGTCATCTGGTCTCTTTCAAGAGGGCTACATCCTGCTGTCCTGTTGAAAGTAGCAAAGGGAAAGTTGACCACCATAGATAGACGTGTTTTCCATATTCTCCTAACCTTCCCTGATGCTTTGCTTTCTTCTCTTCTCTGAGTTATCATAACTTAACATTATATTATATGTGTATTCATTTATTAATTGATATCTAATCCTCTCTGAAAAACAAAGACAGGGGAATTATTCTTTACCCAAATCTGACTGGGTTGAAATATACCAAGAACCCAAGTATTTGTTGAATGAATGAATTATATCAGTTCCTTAAAGTGTTTTTTATGCTTTGTGCCATTTTTTTTCAAGACTTTTTTTAATTTTTTAATTTTTTTATTGAAATCTTTCTTGATACTGACATATGAACATCATGATTGCACTCCTCAGTGAGAATTTGTAACAGTATATGACACAACTTAATTCTCATTTTTTCCCATAGCCCTACCCACCCCACCGCCCCCCCATATACATAAATTTTGTTTCCTTTTTTGTTGTTATAATCTCATTATTTTTCCCCTTTCACCTTATTTCACTTTGAGTATTTTCTATTTCACAATATATAACATACAATTCTAGAACTCATTTATATCTTTATTTTCTCATACCAGAGAAAAGATGTGATATTTACATATCTGTGTCTTATTTATTTCACTTATGAAGATGTCCTCCAGGTACATTTATTTAAGTATAAATGGTTCAGACTTATCATTTTTACGGCAGAGTAATACTCCATTCTGTAGAAGAACCACAGCTTTTTTATCCAGTCTCCAGTTGATGGACATTTGGATTGTTTCAAGATTTAGCAATCACAAACTGAGCTGCTATAACCGTGGGTGCACATATGTCACTGTGATATGAGTCTTTTAATTCTTGTGTGTATATACCTAGCAGGGCGATGCCTGGGTCAAATGGGACCTCCAATTCTAGCTTTTCGAGGAATCTCCAAACTGATCTCCACAGGGGTTGTACGAGTCTACAGTCCCACCAACAGTGGAGAAGGGTTCCTTCTTCTCCGCAGCCTCGCCAACATTTGTTGCTGGCTAATTCTGAAATGGCAGCCATTCTTTGTGGAGTGAGATGAAATCTCAGTGTTGTTTTCATCTACATCTCTCGAATGACTAATGATGTTGAGCATTTCTTCACATACTTCTTAGCTGCTCTTCTTCCTCTGAAAAGTATCTGGGGTTTTTTGTTTTGTTTTATTTTTGAAACAGGATCTCACCATGTGACTGATTTTGAACTCCTGACTCTCCTCCTTCAGCTTTCCCAGGGTTGCTGGATTGACTGTCTGGCCAATTATAAGCAAGGTAAAGCATGAGTAGGGTTTCCAGTTGTTTCCACGATTCCACTTAGTTTATAAGAAAAAGAGCCATTGACAAAATCTTTGGTGATAAATTATTTTGTTCCAGGCTCTGGGCTAAACACTTTATTATCTTGTCATCTCATTCAAGAATAGAACCACCTTCTATAGCAAAGAGGAATAAAATAATGATAATCTCCAGGTTCTTCTACCTATCTTCCCACACATGCTCTCTCTATAATAGCAGCAGAGTTGGTCTTCCTATCTCTACTGATTCTGCCACTCTCTGGGGGAGGGATGTCCATCCTCCATCCTTGTGAGAAAATTATACATCCCCACTTTGTTGGGCTAAGGAGTAACCAAAAGACTTGCTTTGTCTGAAGGACTATAACTGAAGGGTTTGGGCCTCTTTCTCAAGCACAAAGGTTAAGGGGCAGAATGTGACTCAATATCTGTCTCTCTCTCTCTCTCTCTCTCTCTGCCGCAAAAGCTGGCAGATTCCTGTGAAGCAGGGTGGCAAAGAGCAGAATCTCACCCAGGCTACAACCAACACAGCCTTGGAAGCCACCAAGCCCTGAGGGTTCAGCTTCCCTACTCCTGCCTGATATATTCCTGTAATAAACACTTGCTTGGATTAACAAGTTTTCCACCCAGATTTCTCCACTTCCAGATCATCTTCCAAACATGTGATGGTGATTTGCATAATAGGATTACATTCATCTGTTTTCACAAACTCAGGCATCAGCAAACATTTTTGTAAAGGGGCAAACAGTAAACATCTTGGATTTTGCAAGCCCCAAGATCTCTGCCACAGCTACTCAACTCTGTTGCTGTAGTGTGAAAGCCATTGTAGACAGTGAATAAATAAATAACTGTGGCTGAATTCCAGTAAACTTTATTTATAGGCATCAAAATTTTAATTGTGTATCATTTCACCCATCACAAAATATTATTTTGGATTTTTTTTCAACCATTGAATTTATGAAAACCACTCTTAGCTAAGGGGCTATTCAAAAGCAGGCAGTAGAAAAGACTGAGTCCTTGGGCTTGTAGTATGCTGACCCATGAGCTAACTGAAGGGTCTAGAGTCCTCCTGAGCATAGCATGCAAAGCCTCCCAACATTGTTCTTCTAGCCATGGCTTCCTCCCTGCCCTGCCATATACACACACCCTAGGCCCAGCCTCTCCCTCCTTTCTTATAAGCCACTCAGCCTTTTCACATCCTGCTACCTCTGCTGTAAATGCTCTTCCTTCTCTTCTGCACCAAGCAAGTCCTTCTCATCTATAAAAGATGAGCTCAGAGGCCATCTTATTAATAAAATCTTTTCCAGTACCTGATTTGGTTGCTATTTGTATGTTCCTATAGAATCCTTTATTTCACAGCTCAGTATTCAATATTATGAAGTAGAGTTTCTCAACCTCAACACCATTAGCATTTGGAACCAAATAATTCCTTGTAGAGGAGGAGTGTAGTGTGTACTGTAGGAGGCTAAGCAACATTCCTGACTTCCACCAGCTAGATGCCAACATCATATTTTCCTTGTTGTGAAAACCAAAATGTCTCCAGATATTGCCAAATTCCCTTTTATCCTCTCTGTCTTTGTCTGGTGACATCCAGTTCCCTAAATATTTGCTTAGGCACTTAAACTTGGTGCTCTCGGAAACCAAGGGCTAGATATTCTTCTTTATTACCATAAGCACTGAACACATGTTCTTGCATATAGCATATCTTCAGCAAATATATTTTGAACAAAAAATAAAAGAATTAGGCATTAAAATCATTAGTCCCATTAAGCTGAATTGAACAATGTTTTTAAAAGATCTAATTCTGGTAATGGTGCTGTTATTTTTTTTTCTTTACCTTTGCAGAGAAGCCAGTTTGGCAAAATCTGAGCATCATAAAAGGATTTTCTAGTGCAATGTATTGTTTTATTTATGCTGCTCTCGCGAGTGCAATTAACATTGCATCTGTTTTACTAACAGCCTCCTTTGTTTTACATCATACTCTGTTTTTCCCCCAAATGTACACAGGCCTGAATTTCACACAGGCTGCAAGTGGATGAAGTGCTGCCCACGGATGGGGGTGAGAGACAAGCAAAATTCTTCTAGAGTCATTTTTCTACCTCTGGCCTATCCCAAGTGACAAATGTCAGTGGCTCCACATAGTCCATCCTACTTTCAGTGCAGCAGAGAAAAGAGAAAGTAGCACTTTCTAGGCAGAGTGTTGTACCTGGGGGTCTATGGGACCTTCCTTTTTAATTGGCACTTGGGTATGAACAGATGCTTAAGTGACAGCCACATTGAAACCCAGTCACAGAGGTGTACCCAGCACTCATGGAATCGGGGGCCCATTTGAACAAAGAAGATCAAACTTTACCCCATGAACATGTTTTTTTTTCCCAAATCTCAGATCAATCAAATTAAAGCCAGTACTCCTTCTATTTCTGATCTGGGTGTTAAAAATGATTGAGGAGTATTTGGACTAATGCTGATAAGAAACTGACCTGAGGAGAATTAGGATTAGAATATTTTAGGGCAACAAAGAAGCAGAACATGGTGAAGATCTTGTACCAAAGAAATGAACTCCAAGACTGGCTTTGCCATTGCCTGCAGGTGCCTTTGGGTCCACTATTTTTTTTTTTTTTTTTTTTTTTTTAGGTTTTTTGAGACAGAGTCTCGCTTTGTGGTTCAGGCTGGCCCTGAGCTCAGCCTGCAACTCACATCACAGCAATCCTCCTGCCTCTGCCTCCCGAGTGCTGAAATGACAGGCATTAGCCACCACGCCTGGCACTATGGTATGTGGTACTGATTGCTGCTGGGCATGAGTCTCCACGCCCAGTATGGTATGTGGTTACCAGGGATCGAACTCAGGTCCTTGCACTTTCAGGACAGGCACCGGAACCACTGAGCTAAATCCCCGGCCTGGGTCCACTATTCTTAACCTCTGGACACCCTGGTTTCTTCCTTGGTAAAACAACATGGACTCCAGCAGTACCTGAATCTTGGAGTTGATATGAAGACTAAAAAAGGAACCCAGGAAAAGTGCTTAGTAAAGTGCTTGGCACGTAGTATACATACAGATGCCATCCATTATGAATAATAATACCATCCATTATTAATAAAGTTCCATAGTGCTTGGCACAGTTAATGTACTCTGTTAATGTCAGCCCTTCTCATACTCAGAGTTAAATTCATTCTTTGAAGTTTATTTGGTTCATATCTTTCCTTTAAGACATGCAAACCCTGAATTATCATACACACACACAATTCAAGCCCACAGTGACAACTATCAGTTCTGTGACAAAAATGGAGATGAACTTCATATTCTATGTTATGAGTGCTTATGATCACCAAGATTTGTACTTCAGCTATACGGTCATCCTGTGAATCCATCCCTCCTATATCCATGGAGAGGCAAAGATCCCTACTGAGTACCTAAAACCTCAAGCAGTATCACACTCTTAATACTTTGGGGTCCTTCCCCTTTATTTATATGTACCTGTGGTGAAGTTTAACTTATCAATGAGGCCCAGGCAGAGCCCAATAATAATAACTAATAACAAAATAGAACAACTGTAATCATATATAGGAATGGAATTTATTTAAAACTTATTCATTGCTTATTTCTAGAATTTTTCCCATGTAATATTTTCAGGTTGCCACTGATGAAGGATAACTGAACCTGTGGAAAACAAGACCCCAGAGAAGGCAGAACTGCTGTATCTTATGTCACCTGAGCAGGTAAGCTCCATGAAGTGAAAGACTTCACAGGGCACATGTTCCCTGGCATGACAGCATGATGACAGAAGAAACCAGAGGATGTTTGGTGAGATTAAAAACCCTACAGTCCCACGGCCAAAGGTCTGGCAGAGATGACAATTGAGTTGAGTGTCTTACAGGAAAAAATGAGAGATGAAGACTGAGAGAAGATGAGAGAGAAGACTGTTGTACATATGCACTGCTCTTGTCGTTATTTTTAAAAGTTCAAATCACCAGATTCCTTTTACTCATGTCCTGGGGGATGTGAGAAGACACAAATCTGAACATTGAAGGCCATTTTTTATTAGTGTCTCTTTACCTCTGCAGCAAGGGGGAAATATATTTATTCCACACCTTAACAAAAGCTTTATTCCCAACCCTGATGAAATGCTTCTCATTCCTCCACGAATAACCTGTTTTGATAATCCTCCCCTGGAGATCATTTCAGCCTGGAGTCCAATGATTGCCATGTTCTAAATTCAACTGACCGCACAGATGTATTACCTACACACAGGAAAGAGCCTTCATTTTCTTGGCTTGGAGAATCAGGATGTTTATGACTTGTTTATAAAAGTCTGCATAAAATACAGCCTCAGAGTCTTGTCTGTGAGTGGGCTACCTGGAGTCGAGTGTGTCTTTTACAATATGATGCATCACTTACAAGAATGGTTCCTTCGTCTCTCCCACTCTGTCCCCTCAAACCCATTCCTCTCCCATAAATAATGATACGACGTGATGGCTTGACCACAACTCTCATCCCACCCCCACCTGGACACAATGTCTTCCCGGGTGGATTTTTGTTAAGAAACAAAATACAACTTTTATTGAGATCAATAAAAGATTAAGGTGACAAAGTGATTTATTGAGTATAGAAGAGGCTCATTTTTTTTCCCCCTCACAACGGCTATAGCTACCGGAAAGAATGTTTTTTTACCCTGGATCTTCAGGAAAGTTGTGAGAAGCCAAGACTCATTTATCAAGTCAAAAGAGAATGATTAGAAACCATAAGGGAATTGACAAAGAACACACAAGAGCAAAAGTTGGCCTATCATAGACTATTGTGCTCCAGCACACAAGTTGTAGGGTAAGAGAGATGGAGGAAGCTTAGTAGAACCTAAGCAGCAAGGGGTCAGATGGGGTCAGGGGAGGTCTGAAAAAGGTAAGGACTGAGCAATGAGAAACAAGGAGCTACCCTGGGAGGCATGGAGTCCATCAGTCATGCCGCTGGAGGAAACCAGCATCTAGAACCATCAGAACTTTAGGGAAGCAAGTACCCACTGTGAGATCCAGCCACATTCTGCAGATTTACAAGCATCCTTGTGTTCTCCTACCTCAAGGCCTTTCCCTACTTGCACCCTCTACCAGGAATTCTCCACACTCCATCTCTTTCCCTCCGGAAAACCAACACCTTCATCCTTCAAAATAAATTCAAATATCTCCTCCTCTGCTGCAGTCTTCCACAGAGATCATGGCCCTTTCTTTCTCTCTGGAGATCCTTAATGCTAGGCACCCCTAACACAGGGCAGGCACAATGCAAAACTCCAACTCACAATATCTCTGTGGTCAAGAGATATTATGAATTTTATTCAAGTCTCTATGTCCAGTCTCCAGAATGGCCTCACACATGAATGAGACTTAGTAAATTCCTTTTAATGGATAAATACATGAACCAGTGAAAGCCAAGCTCCATGAATGGTAGGTAGAATGAATTTTGGTTTATAGAAAGAGGAACTACAATGTCCAGTACTCTAAATGATGCTGAAGTTCTGAATTTCCTTTCTCTCTTTTGCTGTACATTTGCCATACTAACCGCACCCCAACCCACTTTTCACATACAAACCTTTAGTGCAATAAACAAAGTTGAATTTGGAGATATTTAAGGTAAAGGTACTAAAGCCTGACCTCCAGGCTGCTTTTAAAGAAAATTAAGTCTCATGCTACTGTTATCAGAAAGTCATCCCATGAAACTGCTATTGGAAAGTCATGGTGCCTCCTCAAGGTGAGAGGGAAGAGTGATACCCATAGCTTCTCCTACAACACTCATGCCAGGTCTCCATTAAGTGTATGAGAGTTGATTTTTAATTCTGGCATGAGGAGACACGATAGGGTGGCCACCCTCTAGATCAGCATTACCATGAACTTCCCTCCCTGAGAAAGATGAGCTAGCCAAGCATTGATTTTTTTTTTTAAGTAAGCCAACACAATTGCATTTCTAGGAATCATCCCACAGGTAGACTTGCATTTGTGAGAAATGATACAAACACTGCATTATTAACTATAGTCTCATCTGTTAAAATATTAGGAGCTGCCCCCAAGCCCATGACTAGGAGACTGGTACCCGTGTATATCTATGCTGATACAATTATGTAATAGGCACACATTAAAAAGATTAAAGCTATTCTTTATATCTTGATGTGAAGGAACTGTTGAGATAGTAAAGAATGACTACAAAGAAATCTGCGTGTGATGCTGCTACAGAGACCTACAGGTGGTGTACATATCAATCCAATTGCAGACGAACACACACAGACACACTTGTTTGTATAGATGATCCCTGGAAGGACACAGGAAACCAGCAAGATCAGTCACTTCGTGGCTGAAGGATAGAATAGGAAGTAACATTTGCCGTCCTGCACCACCTGAATTGCGTATTTCATGCATATAGTGTCATATGTATGTCACTCAGCGGAAGTAAAGTAAGGACCTACTGTGTGTCCCATACATCGCAATAGTCAACACACAGTGCTCCCTGAGGGAGCAAGAGGGTAGAAAATTTAAAAAGGAGCCAGATGTATATTTGAAGAGGCTCTTAAGTGCTAAGGAGAAAAATAGTGAGAAGCTAGTGAGTAAAGGGAGAGTCCTCCTTGAATTTTCAGGGAGGGCTTAACTGATGGGATCATTGCTGAAGTAGCCATGAAATGAAGAGGGAATCCCTGGGTGGCCACACAGACAAGCAGTTTAGGCCCCAAAAGGAGCTGGCACCGTGGTTTATCAGTGTCCAGGTATGTTCGACCATGAGTGAGGTCAGTGTGGCTGAGTGAACCAGACTGAGGGGCTTGAGGTGACACTGGGTCAGCTCATCCAAGTTTGGCTCAAGGGAGGGAGAAGCATGAAAGGAGCGACCATGTGGACAGTGGGTAACTGGGGCAACTGCAGAAGCTACACCACCATTTCGGAGGTTGCAGTGATTTCCAAACACAGGTCACAGTAGCGGTAGGGGAAGAGAAGTCCTTCAATTCTGGACTTATTTTGATGAGAGAGTTGTCAGGATTCAGGAATGTATCAGATGGGAGGAATGAGATAAAGAGGCATCGATGAGGATGCCAGCATTCTGCTTTAAAATTGTTAGTTTTAATTGACAAATTGAATCATGTGTGTCTAGAGTGTCCAGTATAACCATTTGATATACATACACAATGTGAAATGGTTCAACCAAGGTATTTAATATATACCTTATCTCATACAATTATCTATTTTGTTTGTGTGTGTGTGTGTGTCTGTCTGTCTGCTAAAAACATTGAGATCTATCTCCTTAGCAATTTTCAAGAATATGACATATTAGCTACACTCATCATGTGGTACAATATATCTCTTGAATATATTCTCCTACATAACTGAACTTTTGTATCCTTTGACCAATATCTCCCCAACTCTATCCCCTCTGCTCCTCAATCCAACACCAACATTCCCTGAAACAGAAAAGGGTATATGTCTGTGTGTGTGTGTGTGTGTGTGTATGTGTGTGTGTATGTATGTGTGTCTATCTGTGTGTGTGTCTGTGTGTGTCTGTGTCTGTGTGTCTGTGTCTGTGTGTCTATCTGTGTGTGTGTCTGTGTGTGTCTGTGTCTGTGTGTGTGTCTGTGTGTGTATGTGTGTGTATGTATGTGTGTCTGTCTGTGTGTGTGTCTGTGTGTGTCTGTGTCTGTGTGTCTGTGTGTGTGTCTGTGTGTGTCTGTGTCTGTGTGTCTGTGTGTGTGTGTGTGTGTGTACCAATACAAGAGTAACAGAGAAACTGGGAAGCATCAAGAAGTGTGTCCTGGGCCAGCAGCCCAAGAACCATCTAAACTCTAACACTACCTTTGTAGCACTGGTCCTAGGGGCCAGAGGCCAATCTTGTACAGCTCAGGACCTTGTCTGGATCTACTTTCTCCAGTCCACAGTGCCAAAGAACATGGTCCCTTCACCCAGAATCCTTGTACTCTTTCCCTACTCTACCGCTGACTAGAGTGTGACCATAGACAAATGACTTAACCTCTGTGGCTGTCCATCATTTTGTAAAAGGTAGATAATAACATCTCCTTCCTGCAGTGGTGCTGAATGGTAAGCAGTTTAATTGATGCAAAGAGCTTAGCATAACAGCTGATGTGTTGTGATTGTGCAGTCAATACTAGAAGCTTCAGGGCAGATGCGCATTATTTTACCAGTATTCTCCTCAGTCTAACTGAAGGAAGTCATGGGTGCACTTAACAAGGTACCCTGTTAAGGTCAGTTTGGACTGACGATGGTGGTGATGATAATGATTAATGCTGCCACCGTCCTCTCGCCTCTTCATACCAAGTGAAGTGTTATCATCACAGGTCATTCTGCTCCACTGATGTGTTTTCAGACCACAGCTACATACAGCCAAGGGTGAAAACCATCCCCAGAGACCTCCAGCCATACCTGAGACCCATCCTGAAGATATTGCCTCCTATCATAACAGCCCAAGCCAATAGTATTCTTAGAGCCTAAAGATGCTTAAACTGTGCCCATCCACAGGAGAAAAGGGGTGGTGTGAGAAGGAAAGTATTCATTAGACTTGCACGCACATACACACACACACACACACACACAGAGGCCACGTAAATGACAAAGCCAAGGAAAAGCCAACCACAGTGCACACAGTTATGCACAGCAATGCCCACAATGACAGACAAAAACACACACTGACAGGTATCACCACTAAAACACACACACACCAAACCTGAATGATCATGCAGAAGTACATCCACAGGGAAATGCACATAGACCTGCAGAAGATGCCTAACTGATGATACAAATGCAATTGCAAACATGAGAAGCACAAGATGCTGATGTACACAGACCCATGGTGCACACACTTATGTATGTATACACACATGAGTTCACAGATAGGCCTGCACGCATCACCCCGTGCCATGAATAAAAGCTAAACTTCAACTAGAAACTGGCATGGGAACTGCAAGGACTCAGCAAGAATTCTTCAAGTTTGCAGTGTTCAAAGAAGGTAGGATAGACGGCCCCCTCCCCACTGCCCACCCTGTATGAGTCTCTATCTGATAGAGTTTGCTCTGCACATAAGCAGTTCTGATTTAGATGATAGATAGAGACCATTTATACAGTTAAGCACGGTAGGGGTCTAAACGCTGTTCCCCGCAGAACACCAGATGTGAATAGATGAACATTTGATTGTCCTCGCGCCTGTTTCTGACAAGCTAACAGATAAGCAACCATCCCACTGAATTCCCAGCAAACTGGAGAGCACGGGTACCGATAGCAACGTGCGGGAAGGGCGAGAACTGATTAAGGCAGATTTCTAAATATTAAAGAGATGGCAGCTGGCTCTGCTTTCCTCAGCAGAGTTCGTAGGCGGAATATTACCTGATAACCAAGACAAATGAGCAGTGCTTATACTAGGGAATTTCAGATCCTAGGACTTCTGGGAATGACCTCATGCAGACATTAGACAGTTATCCTGGCCACTTCTGGAGCCCAGAGCTTTTGGAAGTGGGGAGGTTCTACTGGGTAAAATAGTCTCCTTTTTAGGGATGCCTGACATTACACTGTTAAATGAAAACTATTCACTAGGCAGACAGTTTTTTGTTAAACATATACACCTGGAAGACGCTCACAATCACTGATCGTTAGGGAAGCACAAATCAACAGCACAGGGAAATAATGCTTCAGATTCCTGAAGGTGGCAACGGTAACAGAAGAAGAACAAGTGTTTGAGATGACTGGAGACGTTGAAGTCACCACATACAGCTAGTGGAAATGTTGTCAGTGGAGTGGAGATTTTCTAAAATGCTTCAATCACTGTGGGATACAGTAGGGAAAGTTCTCAAAAATACTAGACATAGAATTACCATGCAATCCAGTATTTCCACTTGTGGGTGTCAACTCACAAAGATGAAATCAAGTCCTCAGACACATGAATAGCTCGGCAGTCAGAGAGTGAAAGCAATGAAGGTATCTATTAACAAATGAATGAGGACACTAAATGTGGTCTTAGATGTACAGAGGAATAGCATTCAACCTTAAAAAGGAGGGAAATTCTGACACACACCGTAACTCAGATAAAACTTGAAAAGCACCATTGAAGATAGTCATAAAAGGACAAGCACTACAACGATTCTGTGACATGAGGTCCCAGAAGTAAAGTCATGGAGAGTGCATCCTAGTTAAGCAAAATGGAGAACAGTGGTTACCAGAATCTTAGGGAGTAAGTTACTGCTTAATGGAAGCAAATTTTAAGTTTGGGAAAATATAATGCCTATGGGAAATTTGGTGATGATGGCTACAAAACAGTGTAAATGTGTTTAATGCCACAAAACTATATGGAGAAAGAGTTGAAATGGTAAATTTTATGTTATTTTGCCACAATAGCTGCATGCAGATTCATACACAAAAATATTCCCCAACCATGGTGCCCTAAGACTACTCTGTAGCACTGAAAGAAAGACTTCTCAAGAGGAAAGAAAAGAGATGCTAGAAATGTGGTCACAGAGAAATACCCCAGTTATAAAGTACACTGAGTATCTGTCGTGCCCCTTTGCCAAGTAAGTGTCCCTCATGCCTCAAGACTGCCTGCCCAGGCACCTTCTCCTGAGCAAGATGGCTGAGCCTACACTAAGGCTTCCCCCTTTTCCATTGTTCCAAACCAATGTGAGAAGCCCAGAGCTGTACAGGAAGACCATGGACAACCAAAAACTAGTATGGGCATCTAATTAAGAATAGTAAGAAAGGCTAACATGACCTAGAGCTCTTTCACAGAGATGCCCCATTTAAGTGTATCGCATATATTGTCTATATTCATGACCACTGTAAGAGTTACTGCTTATATTTTTCAAACTTCCAGGGAAGGCAGTCTGTGAGATATTCTAGTGTTTATAAAAATCTAATATATATATAGATATATAGATATATAGATATATAGATATATGATATATATGATATCTATATCTATATAGATATAGATCTATAGATCTATATAGATCTATCTAGATATAGATATAGATCTATAGATCTATATAGATCTATCTAGATATAGATATAGATATCATATATATCATATATATCATATATCATATATATGATTAATATATTACATATAACTGTATTCTAAATTAAGCTGTATACATTTTATGTATTTATTCTGTGTTAGAATTATATCTGCGGTTCTTCACTGGGGGAGACTTTGCTCTTCTTTCTATGAAACACTGGACATGCAGAGAAAGGTGAGAAGAGGGTGTCATTGGCATGCGGGAGGTAGAAACCATGAAAAATGCTCAACACTCCGCAGTGCACAGAACAGCCCACAAGAGAGAATGAACCGATCCTGAATGTTGATAGTACCCAAAACAAGGAGCCCTGAGTTCTACCAGCTGCATGTGAGTGTGCTGGTTGTGTTTTCCCCACTCTGTCTTCTCTTGCTTCCCTTTTGTCCCTCAATTCATCTACTTGCCCAAGTACCCAAAAGAAAATCACCCCCCATGCTACCTCACCCAACTGCCATCTAGAAAGCTGCCATCACTGGAAAGCTCCTCCGAGCTTCTGCTCAGAAAAAGGCAGAGTGAGTATGTGCGAAATGATCATTGCTAAGACAGCTCCTGCTTGATGAAAAAAATAAGTGTTAATAAAAAAGCATGCGTTGGTATGTAGTTTGCAAAGCTATGCAACCCAGTTAGAAGTCCCATTGACAATCTCTGTTTTAAATTGAACATTAGTAACCCTGAACTCAAGGAATTGTATTACATGAACTGTGGGGCTAAATCTTATGTTATATCTATTACTCCATAAAATCAAAAGTAGATGTGGCTGAAGAGAAAGGCTTTTGACACTATTCTACAATGAGACTACTACTTTCTTGTTTGTCCAAAACACTCCATTTTTCTTCCTGTTTTCCTTCTTCCTTCCTTTGCTCCATACCTCCTTATTTCTTTCTCTTCCAGCAATTCAGAATAAGCATGTCCACATTTATCAACCCAGGGTGATGGGTTAGGGAGGCACTATGATCTCAATCATCTTCCTTTTCTGGTATCTACAGACGTCAGAGTGAACAGGACCAATGACTTGCTACATAGTGGTAAAACATGCCAAAGGTGGCTGTGCCATGTGTAACCATGTTTACTACATACAACTTCATCTCATGAATGGATACACTGAAGGCCCCTCTTTCCAGGCTAATGACATAAGCTAGCGTGTTGGAAAAGGTTACAAGTCAAGAGATGTTATTCATGAAAAATTAACAGCATCATGCCACAGGGACACATTCACACCCATATTCATAACAGCACAGTTTGTAATAGCTAAATCTTGGAAACAGGCCAAAAGCCCATCAACTGGTGAATGGAAAAATAAGATGGATTTTTTATATAAAATGGAGTATTACTCAGTCATGAAAGAACGATAAATCTGAGTCATTTACATGCAAATGGATGTACTTTGAGGGCATACTCATAAGGGAAATAAATAAGACACATATGTGTAAATACCATACCCCTTTTGTAGTATGAGAAACTGAAGATATAAATGAGGTCCAAAATGTATAACTGGTACTGTAAAATAGGAAGAAAATGTTCAAAGGGAAACAGTAACTGGGTGAGAACAGGAGAAAGTAAAGAAGGGAAAGAAAAAATTGATGCTAAAAAGGAAAAGACAGAAACAAAGCTTATGTACATAGGGGAAGTGCATGGGTTGAAGAGAGGGCAAGAGAATAGGAAATAATGTGAATCAAGGTATATCATGTACAAGTACAAACTTACAATAATGAATGGGATCATAATGTAACCCTAAAAGTACCAATAAACTCAACAAAGAAAAATAGAGATGACAAAGCAAAGAGCCAAGGACAGCCTCTGATCAACAACAGATGACAATGACAAATTTAAGTTCCAATCACAAGAAACAGCGATGGTGCAAATTGGGAGGTGAACCCTTCCCTGGATGAGTTTCCAGATGAGAATTCGGTCCTGCCTGACATCTGGATGTCAGTCTCAGGAGATCCTATTCAAAAGAGTGAATGAAATTATTCCTGGATCCCTTCTCCCCAGAAACTCTGGGATCAAAATGGTATGATCAAAATTTTATTATGAAACAATGGAAAACTAATCCAAAAGGACTCCACTAAAAAGGTCTTCTTTATGCCCTTAAGTTGTCCCCATTAACATGGAGTCTTCCAGACGCAAAGACATATCCCCCAGCTCCAAATCCAGAGAGATGAGGTGCTGTGAAGCTACCATTCCATCCGCACTGCCCTAGATTTATGAATGGCTCCGGCTTCCATTAGATTGCAGGAACGGGCTGGGGTGTCTCTGTCCATGTTTAGAAGCCCATCCGTTTCCATTCCTTGTCAGCAGTTTGCATAAGTGAGTGGTTTTATTTCTTGCAAGAAAGGAAGGAAAACGCACGAGTTACCCCAGCAGTGGAAGATTTGTCAAATAAAGCTTTTAATAATGGGGCTGTTTGACAGTTTTATAGTTCTTCAACTTCCTGGCCATTTGAAGGTGGTAGGTTTTCAATAAAAATTAAGTCCTTTTCCAAGAGAAACTCAGTCCCCTGTTATTTTAAAACAACTAGTCCAGGGTGCACTGAAGCACCTTAATTCCACTACCGAAAGTAAATCTCCCTCCTTTTCCGTATTAATAACTCGGGCAATCCATCAGCCTGAGACGGACTGTGAGCCTTTTGCACCAGTATATACAGGTGGCCTGATGAACCGCATCTGTAACTAGACTTGCTGGGTGATCATTAGGCTGTTCCTGAAAATAAATGGCCTGCCTTCTCGGCAGCTTACTTAAGTGCATCAGGGAGGATCTGGCAGCCTGGACTTGATCTTTAACTTCACTGAATTCTTCAAAAGTTTTTCCGGGTCAGATGAAACATTTCAAAGATGAGGCTTGGAAGAGAGAGAGAGAGCATGTAGGAAAGACCCAGGATATGGAGTTCAAAGTCATTAACTCTAGAGGGTGCTCCATTGCCCACTACTGTGAGATCATGGGTTCATCACTTGACTTGTCTGACTCTATTTCCCTACTTGTCCATAGAGGTGTGATGAAGAAAACTGAAAACATCGGCTTAGAAGTTGAAATTTGGGAGCTCAGATTCCATCTCCCTAATCCATCAAAATGATGTTTACTTAGCTTTTTGATGCCTTAGGTCTCTTCTGAAAAAATGTGATGGCTGATTCTAGCAGTCTTTTGAAACATAAAAATTCATCTCTGCAAAAAACTTAACCAAATTTTCTTGGTCCTTCCTACATACTTATTCAATGTGAGTTGTCCTATGATGATGATTATTATTACTTTTTTATGATTGAATGTGTCATTATGATCACAATTAAGAAAAATTTCTGTAAGCTCAAAAATCAGGAATTTATTTTAAGGGTAGAAGCTCTTGCCTTGTGCAGACCCTTATAGGGAAAGTGTCCAGGGCTCACTGGATCCATGTGGTCACCCAGCACATACAACAAACACCAGCATGATAAAAAAAAAAACCCTAGTTCCATATCATAAATGCAACTAGTATCTCAAGAATCAAATACTAAGCAAGACCTAGGAGAAACAGCCTCAGAGAAACAGCTCTGAGGAAAAAGACCCAAGAGTGGGAAGGGTGAGGAAAGGACCACTACATTTCATTATAGATCCTATGTGGAACTTGAGTTATTTCATGTGTGACTCCTTCTATGCTTAGTAAGTGCCTTTTGTTATTTTTGAAAAATAGTGACAGTGACATAGGTGCACTTATGTTTATAGCAGCACAGTTTGCATTAGCTAAATCTTGGAAACAGCCCAAAAGCTCATCAACTTGTGGCTGGAAAAGAAGATGTGCCTTTTTAATAAAATGACATACTCCTCAGCCATAAAGAAAGATAACCCTGAGACGTTTGTAGCTAAACAGATGCATCTTGAGACCATACCCATAAGTGAAATTAAAAGAACATGTGTAAATACTGAATCTTTCCTCTGGTGTGAGAAACTGAAAGTGTAAATGTGGACCAAAGTGCATAATAGATATAATAAAATAGGAAGTGAAATAGAAATAAAATTCTCAAAGTGACAGGAACTGAAAGGCAGGGGAAAGCAAAGAAAGGAATGAAAAAAATTTGATGACAAAAAGGCAAAAAAATGGAAACAAATCTTATGTATATGGGAGTAGAGGAGTTGGAGAGGGGGCAAAGGAATGGAAAAAAATAAGATATATCGTGTACAGTTCTATAAGTTCTACCTAAAATATAACAATAAACTCAATTACAAAAAGCTAAGTGGCATAAAACTCTCAACTTTAAGGCACTGATAAGATACTGTGTATAGTTGGGGTGGATTCCACACCAGGAAATTCAAGCACATCTTTCACTAAATCTGACCCTTGTCTCATCCACTAGGGCTTCAGAACCATCAAAACCACACAAAGGTTCATCAAACCTAGCTCTGGAAAGTGACTGTGCCCTAGTCTTTTCCTTTTCCAAGTCAGAAATCCTACCACTGCGCACAGATTCCTGTCAATACCTAGAAGGCACTTATTTTCCTGCTGTTGTGAGCATGAAATAGTTCAGTAGGAAACAGCTGAGTAGGATCCATGCTTAGCTCTCCTCTCTCCAGACTGAAAATGCAGAGTATGTATGGTGATAATAACAATTTTAAAAAGGAAACAAAGCTTATGTATACAGAGGTGAGGGGTTGCAGGGTAGGTGGGGGGAGGGGCAAAATGAGAATCGAATTGTGTCAGATTCTGCTACAAATTCTCCATGTTGAATGTGATGATGATATGTGTTCATAATGTACCAATAAAGATTTGAATTTAAGAGAAAAACAGTTTTCAAATGAAATGTGTGACTCCCAGACATTCTAGGAAACACGTGGTCTTCCTCCTCTTCATTCCTATTCCAGTCACTTGCTTCTACCAGGCACTCTACCCTCTGGCTTGCTGGACAGTCTTATTGGTTCAGGTCTCTGTTCAAGCAGAGGAACCTACTTAGAACACAGTGAGTTCATTCCAAGCACCCTATGTCATTCCTTCCTACAGATTGGATTTTTTCTCTTCCCTTTGTTAGTCTAAATCATATCCTAAAATCTCCCTGACTGCAATCGCTTTTCATGGGCATCATTCCAAAGTGTGTCCTGAAGAGGTTGGATACAAAAGGAGCTCTCCACTACCCCATGTAGGAAAGAAATGTTTGACTTGCAACTGAGATTGTATTTATGAAATGGATTAGCTCATACAGTTCCCTGGAGAGGAAGCGAAGAGGAGGTCTCCAATTCCATATTTATAGTAGAAGCCAATGCATCAGTTGTTTTCACAAAGGAATCTTGCACTTGAAATTGTTTCAGGATTCCAGCAGGGCAGGATTTCATACCATGCAGCCTACAAACCACCTGAGTCGGAATCTCCTGGTGTACCTGATAGAAATTCAAATGCCTACCTGCAGCCTCAGCCCTAGCAAGTCGAAGTCTCGATGGACGGAGTCTAGGAGTCTGTAATTTTAAGTTAGGTGATGGTTTTCAAAGTTTAATGTAATCAGCTCAGGTGCTGGGGGGAAAGGAAGAGAAAGAGCATCCCAAAGAAAATGCTTCCTTCCACGTCAGACCCTCCTTGCAGTACCACAGCAGACATGAGGATGTCTCTGCGCCCCCGGAAGAAATGCCTCTTCATTGAACTACCTCAGTTTCCTCCACGTCTTCCCTACACCCCCAAAGCCTATGGCTTGAGGATGAATTTTGAAAGAATATGTTCATTTTGTGGATGTCTAATTATGCTATTTTAATGGCTCAAGACAATTTCAATATATTCTCATATTTCTATGGGTTGATGTCCAACACAAGCCTTGAAGGTGGGGTATCAGCATGGCTACATGAGTTCTGGTGGTGCCAAGGGGAAACTTATCACCTTGTTTTTCCAGCTCCTGAAGACCACCCACACTCTACCTAGCTGGTGATGTCATCTCCATCTTCAAAATCTGTACCATCTCTCCAAGACTGCCTGTATCATTACCCCTCTTTCTCCAAACTTTTTTTTTCTTTGAGGGGTCTCACTTTGTAGTTCAGACTGGCCCTGAGCTCAGCCTCAGGCTCACATCACAGCAATCCTCCTGCCTCTGCCTCCTGAGTGCTGGGATTACAGGAGTGAGTCACCACGCCAGGCACTGTGGTATGTGGTACTGATTGCCGCTGGGGCATGAGTCTCCACACCCAGTATAGGTATGTGGTGACTGGGGATTGAACCCAGATCCTTGCGCTTGCAAGACAGGTGCCAGAACCACTGAGCTAAATCCCTGGCCCCAACTCCAACCTTTCTCTTCTGCCTCTTTCTCTCCATCATAAAGATCGCTGTGATTGCAATGCACCCACCCACATAATCCAGGATGATTTCTTTATTCTAAATCCAAGTAAATGTCAACCTTTCCATCTCCAATCAGACTTCACCTTTGCATATGGCGCTGCCTGGCTTCAGATGGGGACACTTTGGGGGATCACTATTCTCTCCATATCTCCCCATATCATCTATTATTGACTTCTACAAAGAACCTCTCATCTTCATTATCATTCTTAATGAGTTTAGAAACTAGGTACCACAGAGCACCTTTGTGCAAGTATCAGAATCAGACAAGGAAGCTAATGAATAATGTCTTAATCATTTTCCTCACCACTGAGAGAAAATACCCAATACTCACAACTTAAAAGGAGGACAGTATTATGTTGGCTCATGTTTTGAGCTCACATTGGCTGGTTCCAAGGCAAAGAGATAGGATAAATGGCCTGGCAGGGAAAAGCTGCTCATCCCACAGTGGCCAGGAAGCGGAAGGAGGGAGCCCTGCAGGGAGCCCTTCACCCTTCCAGGTTAGGCCGCTAGGGAACCACTCCTCTAAGGAAGCCCCACCTCCTAAGAGCAAGTTAGCTATCACAGCCCCACTCTTTAATCGCCTTCCTAAAGCCTGCTCAGGAGTCTCACATGGAACATCTAGATATAAACCATAACAGGCAGAATGTTTACCAGGGGATGCTCTGAGGGGCACTACTTGCTGAACAGTGGAGAAGGAAGCAAGATTTGAGGAAAAAAAATGCAGAGGTATCTTGTAGGTCCAACAAACAAGTAAGGAAAT
The DNA here is from genome assembly GCA_004026965.1 of Petromus typicus. Classification (NCBI taxonomy): domain Eukaryota; kingdom Metazoa; phylum Chordata; class Mammalia; order Rodentia; family Petromuridae; genus Petromus; species Petromus typicus. Next base: position 66,007 of record PVIR01004735.1, read on the forward strand.
TCTACCTGGAAGTTGAGATACTGGGGAAAGGTACAAATGTATATACATTTGTATTGGTCAGTCACTGAACCAGATAGGTGTTTTTCAACCAAAGTGATGCAAGCCAATAGCTGGGGTCACCTTGGGGGACAATGGCAGCAGCTGAGGTGCATGGCATCAGCCTGGAGCAGGTGTCTGAGCTGGGCATCACAGAGACTGCACATGCTACCAAAAGACAAATGCACTTTAATTATACCCAAGTTAGTCTTGGCTCTTCTCAATGAGGTGTCTGGCCCTCTCTCATAAGCTTTCCGTCTGTCACTGGCCCTTGCTAGCTCTCAGACTCAGCTCAGCTGCCCTCATGTTACCAAGAGCCAAAAACACTTTTCCTTACCAGACCACCTTCAGTGTGTTCCTTTAGAAAACTCCATCCTCCTCTGAGATTTCCTTCTTCCTTCTGTTTCTCTCCTTTCTCTGTCTGGTCCTCCTGTGCCTTTTGTAACCAAACTCTAATTTCTCCCTTGGCTCTTTTTAAAATCTGTGTTATTTTCAAGCCAACACTGAAAGCAAGACTTGCCTTTTCCAAAGTGAAGCAGACAGTTTTGAACCATAGCTGATGACAGTGAACCTCTGCTAAACTCGAAGACATGAGGATTATCAATTAAAGGTCAATCCATCCCTTCACTTGGTTGCTATTAGGGGAAAAAAAAACCTGCAATGCACTAAATTCTGATGGATTGGAATCTTATGTCAGAGCCACAGAAGTGCCAGTATTGGAATAAAGATCTCTTTCCAGCCACTTCTGTAGATAGAGTCTGACCCTGCGATTCATCCCCTAATCTCCTCAGTCATAGCACAGATGGTCATCAGAGAGCCCACAGGACTCCTACCCCCAGGTCACCGCTGTTTAGTTCTCTGGCATCAGGATCTATCTGACTCAGGGAGACCTTGCAAAGCTTCACCAAGAAGTGACTTTCCATCTCCCCAAAGCAGCAGTACTCAGAGTGACAAAAGACTGACCCCCAGGTCAGTGGCTGAGAGTGAGTCCAACCCTTTTAGCACCGGAAAACACTAATGAGGATCCCGGCTCTGCCAGGATCAGAGACATTCTGTCACCCCAGGTTCAACCACTTGACTGAAATAGTGCATAGGCTCAGCAAAGATTGCATTGCTAACAGGGAACCTCCATTTGCATTTTGCAAAACACCAGCATGAGTATTATCTTATTTTGGCTCATCAACAGCCCCATCAGGTAAAAGCAGTGGGAACTATTATTTGTATAGCAGTTTTATTTTTTGTGCAAGGCAATGTGCAGGCAAGGCCATTTATGTTATACCCATACTCTCAGCAGGGGCATAGCCACAGGCTAACCAAGAGAACCAGGTCTGTCCCTGAAGCCACTCCAAAAGCACTCAGAATGCAGAGGCAAAGCAAAGTACGCCTTTCACTCTCCCTCAAACCTCAGTTTGGTCTTAAGAATCTGCTTCTAAGGAAACCAGAAAGACCTTTGTTCTCGGTTTCCCACACTCTTTCTTCCGAGTCTCTGGTTTCTCTCTGATAGTGCTTGAATCCTCTTTGCACTTTGGCATGGAAATTTGTTTCTTTCCTGGAAAACAAAGCAAGCAAAACTCACCCTCTGTGGCTATTTATAGCTCTTACCCTTGACTATTCTCTGCACTGGGAGATGCTGTTGTGTGTCTGTCGAAAGCTGGCAAGTTTCAAGTACTCCCCACCTAAATGGAAGTACGTACCAAAAAACTAACCTCATTTTGATAATCTCGAACCCCTCTCTTAGGATGATGTCAATGGGCTGTCCCGCTGCAGATCCTGTCCACCGATCATGAGAATGTTATGGGGGAAGGACTTGGTTCCCACAGATGTTTACTGTTGAAAATGAAGAAGATACAGAGAAGAAGGAGACATGAACAATCTCACTTACCAGTGACAATCACTGTTACCATTGCCATGAGCTTCTTTCTAATCTTAAATCTTTTCTCAGTTAGAGAGGAATCACACCATGTATAAATTATCACCCTGATTTTCTTCATTTAATTTTTGACATAAGTATTTTTCCCATGCAAGTAAACATTACTTGAAAATGTAACTCTTTATTGACCACAGTATTCCATTGGCCTGAGTATTATAATTTACCATAATTAAGATATCCCCCAAGATTATGTTTTCATTCTATGTCCTCTGGAATTGTGAAAAATGGTGGCTTAATGGTTATTTACCATCATAAGTAAGCAAGGATGTTTTTACTTGTTGAGAAACTAAAATTAAGGCATCATGAATGAGCTGCCATCTTAACTCTGGTGAGCCACATTTTGTTGTAAACAAACCTCATCAGGGAATCAGCTGTCAAATCTTGTAGGCACTGGTGCCCACTCTACCCATCATTGTTCACTCCAGTGTAATTTTTCAAGCTGGTCCTTTCTACCACAATTGTTTTCTGCTCACCACAGGGTATAAAAGAGAGCAAAGCAGAGACCATACATATGTGAGTCTTGTCCAGGACAACCTCCAGGCATGCAGAAGTCTATATTCTGCTTTCAACAAATAAAACTAACTTTATATCAGTTTTGGCACAACATCCCTTTTATATTGTTACAAGTAAACTTCGCATCTCAGTCTGAAATGTACACATCTTAGTTACTCTAGTTGGGGATTAGCCCAAGCTGTCTTACCTGCAACACTGACTAAACCCTTCAAAATGGTCCTTCCAAGAGAAATAAAGGGACTGACCATAAAGCAAATTTCAAACTTCTCCTAAAAAATAAAAATTGATTACCACCCCCCAATTGGCAATTCTTCCTAGATTTTAAAAATCTAGTCTTCACCCACCGTTACTCTAAAGCACCAGTATGCTAATGAGAAGATGTACCAAGCAGACTGGGCTTTATTTTCCTAAGCATCTTTGCAGATGGTTTTGTTTTTTGCCATGTATGGAAAACATTCTCATTCCAAGGTGCTGCTTTCTCAGCTTCTGGGCACCAAGTTCCAGGTTTGGGATTTTTAGTTAATTTCTGGATGTGCAAAACAACTTTGACCAACTCTTCAGACATCATGAATCATTAGCTTCTAGAACATTAAATTCAATTGAGCAGTAAGTGCCAACCTATTTTGAAGCCCAAAACATTGGATAATGTTGGAAATCTCTCTTTTTTTTTTTCTTGGCAAGGTACTGGCAGGTACAGTTGGTTAGGGAAAATTCTGTTTGTAAATTCAAAACAGTGAGTACCAAAAGCTGGAGTGGGTAAGGGGGTGGGGGAGATAGGAAGAAGTTAGTTGGGTACCAAATTACCCTTAGGGTAAATGAATTCTAGTATTCTATAGCACAGTAAGGTGATGAAGGTGTATAATAATTTATAGTATATTTCAAAAGTGTTAGAAGAGAGAGTTTTAAATGTTTCTAACAAGAAAAAATGACATACTTTTGAGGTGAATATACTCATTACTTTGATTTGGTCAAGTCATCATATACTGTATACAGATTTCAGTTTATCAAATTGCTACCCATGACTATTACACCTACACCATATACAAAGAACATTTGAATCATAATGTTACATAAGAAAAAAAGAGAATAGTTTTACATATTCTTGAACGATATTAAGAGATATAGAAGCCAGCATGAACAATGTAGAAGGAACTACTAGTGTTTTTCTAAAGTCAACAATGTTCTAAGCTAGTCAGCTCAATTTGTACCTTTGGAATCTGTTATGACTTGCAAAGGAGACTGTCTTCCTCTTTCATATGTTTCTCAGATATTTCCTGGGTCAACAAAGTTACTGATAGTAAAGAAGTCTACGTGAAGGCTTAAGGGGCATAGGACTCTTGATTTAGGGTGAGAGATGTTGAAAGAGGTCAACTGTCCATTGGCAGACTGGCCATGGACTGTCATGTGTTTCCGCTCAAATGTGTAATCCATTGTGGCGAAAGATAAATGAATTCCTCCTCTTTGAGTATGAGTAGCACAGCTTTTGTTTCTGAATCCATAAATACAGAAGTCAAACAGCTCTGCACAACTCCTCTTGGCCTTTCTGCAAAATATAAGACAAATTCAAATGCATATACCTGCTCTTCAATTCCTGGAAATCTTTCCACATGATCACTGCTATCAATAACTAATGTCTATACAGTTTGAGATCTTTGGTGTTATCTCATCTGACCCAATATTTAGGAATAACTAGAGAATCTAAAATCAATTGTACCAATTAGTGCAATGCCCAGCAACAAAGGGGTGTCTGTTCGTTGGAGCCTACCTGACACTATACCTTACAATATTTTAATTGGGCAATTTTGTAGGAAAAAAATAACACCTTCTTATCTTTGCAGTTTCTATTTCTTTGATTCTATTAAAGATGAACATTTCTTTCCAGTGTTTAGGGACTGTTTGTATTTTTTCACTTCAGAAATTAACTTTGTATACCCTTTGCATATTTTTCCTTTGGATTTTTAAAGATTTCTTTACATCATAGAAGTATTGATCTTTGCCATATTTCTCACAGATCTCCCTTCTTTTGCAGTTACCTCTTGCCCTTTAATTTTCATCAATATACTTCATTATATAATATTCTCCATCTTTAAAATTGAATCCATTAGTAGTTTTTGGTGATTTCATTTAGGAGTTTTATGCTTAGGAAAATCCTACCTCAAAAGATGATAACTGTAAGGAAACAAATTTTATGTATAGGGGGGGTGGTAGGGTGGGTAGGGCTATGGGAAAAAATGAGAATTAAGTTGTGTCTTATACTGGTACAAATCCCCATTATGGAGTGCAATCATGATGTGTATATTTAATGTACCAATAAAGATTTTTTAAAAAGATGATAACTGTTTATCCTTGTTTTATTTAAAATATTTAAAATTTTTAAATATGTATCTGTTTGATTTAATTGTAATGTAATTGGAAATGTAACATAATACTAAAGATCTAAACTGGTTGCTTCTTTGCCCATAAACAACCAATTCTTTGTCATGATTTCGTAAATTCATGTTTCCTATTGATTCCTGCTTTGTTATAGTTGATCCACAGTATTTCTCTTATTCCACTGATTACTTCTTATACCAACACCATATTGTTTCCATTAGTTTATCTCCATAAAATAGTTTGCGATTTTGTTGGGCAAGAATAAAATTGTCTTCAAGATGGCACTGACTCATTATTTTTCTCCCATTATGTTTTTGAGGGATTCTTGAAAGGCCTCATAATATTGACTGGGATACTGTTAACTTATATATGAATTTATAATAATGGACACCCTGATAGTAAGCTTCTCATTCTAAAAGATTTATTCTTTTAACTACATGCTTCAGCCAAGTTGTACCTATTTCTTCATATGAATTACAAGTGCTAGTGATTGTGGTTACTCCTAAATGTCTGTCTCAAAGCTTTGATTCCTAAAGATTAGTGATATGATACTTCAAATGTTTTGCTTTATATGTTTATCTATAAACATTACTGAACTCCCTACTGATCCTACTATCAATCAGATATTTACAGCTTTCTGGGTGCCAAATCAGATTTCTCTTTTAATAGATTTAACCCTTTTTTCTGTTTTATATTTTATTACATCATCCCAAGCTAAGAAATAATTAGACTATCTCAAACTAAGAAATATCTTAAGGGGCCGGAGATTTAGCTCAGTGGTTCCAGTGCCTGCCTTGCAAGCACAGGGTCCCTGGTAACCACACACAACAATACTGTGCATGGTGACTCATGCCCACCAGCAGTCAGTACCACATACCACAGTGCCAGGTGTGGTGGTTCATGCCTGTAATCCCAGCACTCAGAGAGGCAGAGGCAGGAGGATTGCTGTGAGTTCAAGGCTCACCTGGGCTACATAGTGAGCTCAGGGCCAGCCTAAACTACAAAGTGAAACCCTGTCTAAAATAAATAAATAAATAGATACATACATATATATATGTTTGTATGTATTAGGAAATATTTTATAATTACAATGGGAATGCCCCCATATGTCTCTCTGTTATCAAAAATAAGTTATAGGAAACTTATTGACTATTTATTTTAAATTAAAGTTTTATCATGTTAAGAAAGGATCCAATTAAGCCTCACTTTAATCTTCATAAATTGATAGTGTTGAATTTTATCTATTGGGGGTTTCTTGACATTTTAGTCTATTGCAGTATTCATTAGACTTAATGATGAAGTGAGTTGTCAAAATATTCTTATTCTTGAGTTTTCCCTTTTAATTATTTACCCAAATAGGTGAAATGCTTCTCAGGTATTGCTTTAAAAAAATATTTAAATTGATTTTTAAGCCACTGGGTAGCCTAGCATAACCAATTAATTGAGCATAAGATACTGTATAAAGTAGATTTTTAAAACTTTTTCAGCCAAGTTCCAGCCTAGGAAAGATCAGCATTCAGAAAACAGAGACTGCTGAATGGTTGAATCGCTGAGTTCAGAAGAAGATATAGTTTTCTTCTTAAGTTCTTATGAATATCAATCTTCTCTTTTTCCAGCCATCAGAACTTTACAGTTCTCAATCCAACTCAATCAGTCTTACAATTATGCATTTCCGAGAAGATTCAGTAACAAACATATAAGGTATAAAATCTATCCAAAGCTTCGAGACAGACACCAGAAGTAACCATAGCCACAAATTGCATATAATTCATATGAAGAAATACGTATAACTTGACTGAGTTAGGAGAATACATCTTTTAACATAATCAATCTTTTTAAATCAGAAGATTAATGTCACAGTGTCCTAATCAAAGTCTGCAGGGACTTTCAAGAGGCCATTGTCCTGTTTTCATGATATGTCTTAATACAAAGGAGAAAGGATTATGTCTGGTATCATTTTTAAACAGGAGCTCACTCGTCTCACTCTATATGACACATTATACTCTTTTTTTTTTTTTTTTTTTTTTTTTAATTATCTTTATTGGTACATTAAATATACACATCATGATTGCCACACTCGCTTCTTCATTCCAGGGAGTGGGGATGGATAAGGATTTTCTGAAGTCTTCTGGAAAAAAGAAGAGATATTCTTTCAATGATTTCTCATAGTATCTGAAGTCCAACCTAAGAGATGGATTCTAGTTGGATATGCTGGTCAGTGTTCACCCAAGATCAAGCATGATTTTACAGAAAGTACTATGGGTCAGAAGGTCAAAGTTACTTCAAGAAATGAGAGAGGTGAGAACAAAGATCTGCGGCTATCCACTACAGCTGCTTCTTTCCCCTGTAATTTTGAGTAGCATATTTGGACTCTATTACCCAGTTCTTCACCTTTAAAATGTCAACAGTAATGTTTCCTTACAGAACTGGTTTAGTATTAAATGAGAAGACATTCATGAAGTACCCAGTACAACAGATAGTCAAGAAGTACATTTCCTATAAACTTGTTATCATCACTTCTTTTTGATAATGTCATTATTGAAAACCAACTCCTTGAACAGAGAGATCAGGTTCCTTCCCATAACAATCCTAACCTTTCTTGTATTGACAAAGTTGAAGAGGAAAATGTGTCCTTCGAAAGTTCCATGTGGAGAGTTAATATGTCTCATAGGAAGAGTGAGAAGGACTATTGGAAATTTCCATGTGCTCTTGGAGGTTGAAAGAAACCTATGGACACATAATATATTCTGCTGGTGTCTTGAAGAAAAGGAGCAGATGTTGAACAAGGAGCCTGCCCCTGGCAATATCTGTTAATTGATGTGATGTGTGTTTTTATGGAGCTTACATCAAGGTATTTCATCTATGGATATCAGGAAAACCCTATAATGGGCAGATTCAGTACATTCTTCTAAAACATCTTTAGGAAAAGTGCTAGGGTGATTATCAAAACCTTTATACCAGCAAAGAAATCACTAAGGTAGTCTTATAAAGTGAGAGAGGGTTCATTACAAGTGAGTAAAGGAAGGATAAGTAGGGGACAGTTTTCCCATTTGAATAAGGGTTTTACCTTCACAAGTTTGATGTGATTACTATGGGTATGCAAAGGGTCCCACACATAAGTGTGTGTATACAGACACATGCAAGTAATATTCATGAACCCACCAAATAGAAATAAGAAAAGGAAAAAGAAAGACAGAAATATAAACATATATCCAGACAGGCACATACGAAGATAACAAAATGAGGAGAGATACACCTTGATTAGGTACTTTTTTCTTACATACTCACCAACCTGGCCGGTATGAACTTCTTGAAAAATAAAAGCTGATTCAGCTAAAGGCAGAGTAGCTGTACAACTGCCTGTGGAACATTTCATGGTCAAAGGCCTTAAACATACGACAGCCACCCGGGGTGAGGAGATATAAAGCCTCGTGTCAGATTTCAACTTGTGAATCTGGTTGATCCTCAGCTTTGGAAAGGAATGTACAAAATCTGTCAGTCTGGTATACCCATCGATCCTCCATGCTTCCCCCTGTCATCAAGAGAGTGGGGAAGGATGATCCATGGGAATGAGCTGCATACCCTCCTTTTGGCCTTGCTCAATAAGGGTTAAAATAATGAAAATAACAGCTCATCACATACAGTGAGCTCTTCCTACCTGCCATACTGGGTTCTCTATGTCCATCATGTCATTCTTTTCCCATTACAAGGTAACTAGATTTTGCAGATTAGAAAATGAGACCCCAGTGAGCATCATGTGAGTTACTGTGATTCATTATGTATATATTCATTGTGTATAAATGATGACCCAAAACCAAATAGCTTCTTACACCGAACCCAATGATGTCTAGTGTAAGTCTAGATTGGAAAGTGAGTCTTCGGTAACCAGGCAGTGAGCATCCTCAGTTTAAAAAGAGACCTCTTCCTCCTTGTTTCTTCTGCTCCTTTGCTAAAGATACAGGATGTTATTTCTCTACTTTGCAAAGCTATGGACAGTGCTGGCTAGCTGAAGTAGGGAAGGTAGCACTTCTGGGAATGGGTGGAGCCCTGAACAATTCTAAGCTGCAAGTAACGACACTTGGTTACAGGTAACAATAATCTGTTCTATGTAATTTATATGGAAAAATTATCAGTGATAGTCATCAAGCCCATCACGCTAAATATCACCCATGTTAAGTAAATAATCATCAAGGGAGATATGCCTGATGGAAATCTCCTATATTCTAAATGCTTAGGAGTTCCCCTAGGATCCAAGGGCAGAAATACAGTGACACTACAGGAGGAAGCTACCAAACAAAACTTAATCAGTGACTAGACCCTGCCTGCTTTTCACTTGTACTTCTGTCTGCTCTTCAGAGCCGTTCTCTCCTGCTAAACCTGCATATGCACATGGAGAAAGAAAAACTGGCATGTCTCACCTCCTGAGATTCTACAGGCTAGCTCAATAGACTAAAATCCTTTAGGTCTCATTCCCTAATCCCTAGGATATGGATGTGATTTGCCCAGCTGAGGTCATATGAACACTCTTGGTCCAGTCAACTACAACTAAAGATGCCTTGCACAGGAAGTGACACAGGAAGTGACAGGAAGTTTCCAGAGACAGAACAACTATTATTAACTGGTAAAATCCATAGAAAAGATGTTGTTACAAAGATATAGGAGGAGTACAAGATAGAGAACAAGCTGACACTTAATATTCTGGAGTGTTTCTAATGTAAAAGGCTTATGAATAATTACAAGAAAGTACTGAAAATATATCACATCATTTTTTTTCCTTCTATAGAAATTCAAAATAAGTGCATAAGGCTTGGCAAAAAATGAATGTGATCCTGTCCCCTCAGTTCTTTTCTACCACACTTCAGCCTTCTAACTCCATCCCTCACAAAAATATTTATTGTGTCAATTACAAACAAAATGCTTTTACTTAAAAAAAAATAGAGGCAAAGTACATGAAATTGAATGTTGTCTTTGTTAGCAGCCAGCCAAGAATGTTCAATGGTATTTCTTTCAAGCCCAGCAGAACTACCTTTAATTACCACTCATCTGATTGGTTCAGTTCTCTGGAAAACAAATTGGATTTCTTTTGCTATAACAAAATATCACATATTGAGTAATTTAAATAGTAGAGGTTTACTGTCTCAGTTCTGGAGGCTGCAAGATCAAGGTACCAGCAGAGGAAAACATGATACTGTATATAGAAGATTCCAAAAACTCAGCCAGAAGACTGCTTGACTTAATCACCAGATTCAATACAATAGCTGGGTACAAGGTCAACACTCAAAATCAATAGCTTTCCTATACATGAATAACAGTCACCGAGAGAGAAAATAGGCAAACAATTCTTTTCACAATAGCAACCAAAAAATGAAGCATCCAGAAATCAATCTAACAAAGGAGGTGAAAGACCTCTACTTTAAAAACTACAGCACTCTAAAAAAAGGAGATAAAATAGGATACTAGAAAATGGAGAGGTATTCCTTATTCCTGGGTAGGAAAAACCAATATTGTCAAAATGGCCGTACTCTCAAAACTGCTATATACATTTATCTCAATCCCAACAGAAATCACAACAGTATATTTCATAGAACTAGAGACAATAATCAAAAATTCATCTGATACCAGAAAAGATGTAGAATAGCAAAAACAACTCTAGGCAACAAAGATATGGCAAGGGGTACCACAGTCCCCAACTTGCAACTATACTACATATGTTAAAAACTACACCAGATACACTGAGCCACCTCATCTTTGACAAAGGAGCCAAAAATCCTCAATGGAGGAAAGATAGCCTCTTTAACAAATGGTGCTGGAAAAACTGGGTTTTAACTTGCCAAAGGCTAAAACTAGATCTAACTCTTTCACCGTGTACCAAGCTAAAATCAAAGTGGATAAGAGACCTAAATATTAAAACAGACACTCTAA